>JAHSUG010000022.1:0-255572 GCA_019926025.1 Rhodotorula kratochvilovae | reverse complement strand
CGGCCGTCTTGCCCTCCTCCTCCTCGAGCCAATCGAGGTACTCGCCGTTGGAGATCGGCAGCACGTCGATCTTGAACGCGCCGACCGAGACCTCACGACGCGGGTGCTCAACGTCCCAGCCGTACTCGTGCGCCGGGTCGAACGCCTCGCTCTCGTCGAGCGTGTCGGCGTCGTCGTGCCCGACCGTGATCGTCTGCGCCTTAAACGAGAGCGACTCCTTCCGCGCGGTGGCGCCCTGTGAGGCGACGAGGCGCGAGGTCGAACGCGCAAGCGAGGGGAAGTCGGGAACGGCGAGGCCGTGCGGGATGTTCAGGTCCGTGCACGCCTGCAGACAGATGTAGATCGCCGTCTCCCAGTGCATCCTGCGCGAGACGTCAGCGAAGGCGGTAAAAGCGGGAGGGGAAGCACGCACGCCTCGTGCTCGAAGACCATCTGCAGGACGCGCCCGAGCTTCCTCGTCCACTTGCCCTCGTTCTCGGCGTAGACCTTCTTGACGCGTTCACGGACGCGCTCCTCGTACGCGCAGATCTCCTGCACGCTCGGCCACGCATCCTTGCTCTCTGGCACCGCGGAGTGCCAGTGCGTGCACTCCTGGCTGTCGACGTTCGGGTCGATCCCGCGCTCGAAGATGTCGGCAAAGTGCTGCGGCTCCGTGAGCGGCTCGTTGAAGTAGCGCGAGAGGTGGATGTCGCGGAAAGCCGGGATGTGGCCCAGGTAGAAGAGAGGAACGTGGCGGAGCGGGATCGGCTTGGCGAAGTGCAGCTTGGGCGAGAGGACGTCAAGCTGCGATGGAGAAAAGCGTGTCAGAACCTAGGTCTCCGTACTGGTGGCGCTCAGAGAACGAGCGGGGGCCGTGACGCACCAGGAGGCCGTCCCACGCCTTCCACATCTCCTCCCACTCGGACATGCTCGGCACACCGTAGTCATTGACCTTCTCATCCTGGGCCAGCTCGATCCCGAGCATCTTGGCCGCGCTCGCCTTGGTCGACGGGAACCACATGCGCGGCTTCTCGACGAGGTAGAGGTAGTGCGAGCGGGACGAGTCGGTCCAGTGCTGCACGAGGCGGAAGCCCGCAAGGTGGAAGAGCGCGACGGCCTCCGAGTACAGGTACTTGTACGAGACCTCGATCTGGAGGAGCCTGTGTGCGCGAGCGGGTCAGCGAGCTGTTGAAAAAGCGAGCAAGGGAAGACATGACGCACTCGCCCTGCTCGAGGTGGATCTCCTCCCCGTCGATGGGAATCGCCAAGTCCTTTTTGGCGCGAATGTAGGCCTGCGCGGGGCTGCTGGGTAAGCGACCGTCCCGTACAGCGCCGTGAATTTTCGCCTTCGGGACCTTCCCAAGTCGCGCCGCGCATGCGAAGGAGTACTCACCTCGTGCCTGCCGAGCTGCGCGTTCCAGCGGTTGACATACTCGAAGTTGCTCTGCTTGAGGATGTTGGCCGCGTCGCCGCCGAGCGAACGGCCAGCAACGTCGACGCCCTCGAGGATGAACGCCTCGGTGACGCCCTGCGCGTGCTCGTCAGTCCCGTGTTACTGGTGCGAAGGAAAGAAAAGGCGCACCTGCGGGTCGTTGTACGCCGTCTCGATCTTGGGACCGTCGGCGCACCCGTCGATGCCAATGAGCATCGTATCGCCCTCGCGGAGGTCGATGTTGCGGAGGAAGTCGACCGCCTCCTCGCGGGTGTAGTTGCCGCACGACGACCCGAGCCACATGATCGAGGTCGTGCGCGGCTGTTCGTCGAGGGCGACGTTCTCGTCGACGGGCGGGAGGACGCACGCGGAGGTGCCCGGGCTCGAAAAGGGCGACTCGGGGAGAGCGTGCGCGCGAGTCGGCGGCGAGAAGCTCGTTTGCTGCGCCTTGAGGAAGGCGAGACCCTCGTCGTACGTCGCGTGTAGGCCCGAGACGGACACGCGGCGGCGCGACTGCGATGTCTGGTTCTGCAGCGAGGTCGTCACGCAATCGCCCTCGACCGACGCGAGCGACGAGAGCGTCGAGTGCAGCGAGGCCGCCTCGAGGTCGAGCTGCGCATACTCGCGGGTCAGCTTAGCGCACCCGTAGTTAGGAAAGGGACACTCACAGCCTTGTAGTCGATCGCCTCCATCGCGCCGGCCTTCTCGCCCTCCTTCGGCTGGAGCAGCTTGGCCATCGAGCGCAGGAGGTGGCGCGTCTTGTCGAGCGAGCCTGAGCCGAGCTCGACTGCGAGGCCGTACTTGGCATGCGGCGAAGTCGATGCGTTGACTGCGCCGTTCACGCCAAAGTTGAACGTGCCGACCTTGGGGTCGCCCCTGCTCGCGTTTACGTCAGCTTGCGCACTCCTAAACGAATGAGAGCACGCACCACTTCTCCTTGTCAGCGCCAGTGTTGCCCGCGCCGCTCGGTTCGTGGTGCGCCTTGCGGTCGTCGCCCTGCTCGTCCGCGACGAGGAGGCTCGACGGCAGGCCAAACATGCGGCACGCGATCTCGTCGCCGTGCTTCTCGAGGATCTCCTTCTCCGCCTCAAACGGGTAGTACGCCTGCACGTGCACATGCGGGTCAGCATCGGGTTGCCGCGCCTCGGGAGAGGAGGGGAAGGTGAGCGGACCTGGGTATTGGTGATTTCCTCGTAGATCTCGAGCCCGCGCTGGCTGTACAGCGTCATGGTCGGGATGGTGCGCCTGTAGGCGAACTTGCGGTCCGCGTCCGTCTTGCCGGGGACGACGGCGTCCTTGCTCCCCCTGAGGCCGGCGATGATCTGCTCCCTGAGCGGGTCCGCGACACTCGTCGCTGCGGTGACCGCAGAGACGGACGAACCCGAGGAGCTCATCTCTTGCGACGAGGACGCACGCGAGGACGGCGGCGATGAGGGCGGGCCGTCGACGGGAGCCGAGGGCGGCGAGGCGGGCGGGGAGCGGTTGCGCAGGTCGAGGATGACGGGCGGGGGCTGCGTGGCGGTGGCTGCCATGGTGCTGGGGCTCTGTTGAAGAGCGTGCGGGCGTTGGAGAGAGCGAAGCCAACGCTGCACCTGACGCACCCCCTCCCCCATCCGATTCGGGGGCGGGGCAGACTTTCCGATCTTCTCGCTCAGCATCGTCCGCCTGCTTACTCTGCGCATTGTGCGCGTCTTCAACTGCAACCGGGCGACCTCCGATTCGCCTAAATCGAGGGAACGAGAAAGGCGAGACCAGCTCTCCTGCGTCCGACGACGGTTCCGCACGCTCAACCCGCGTTACACACTCATAAGTAAGCCCAGCCATACATCCTGTATCCCCCATCTAGCCTCTACGTCCCGCGCCGCCGCCGCTTCTTGCGCTCCGCCTGCGCCGCGATTGCCGCCTGCTCAGCCTCGTGCTGCTCCTGCGGCAAGAACGCCGCGTTGTCGAGGTCCTCGACATCGGCGACCGACTCGTACACGGCCGTCGTATATGCCGTCGGGTAGAAGTGCGCGTCGACGGAGCGGCTGTGGGCGATGACGGTGCACGAGGAGGGGGATGAGGGAAGCAGGGGAAGCGGAGACTCGTCAGCTACGCCGAGAGGGAAAGTGCGAGAAGCGGACGCACATCCGCCCGCCGAGCCCCTTGCCGTGTGCGTCGCGAGGACCCGTCACGGCGTCCCTGCCGGCGATGCTATAGGCGTGGGGATGTTAGCACACGCTCTGTCTCGTTCGTCGTTGACAGCTCGCTCCCGATGAAGGAGTGGGCCAGCCAAGTCGAGCGGGAGAGATGAGAACGCACAGCATCGCCAGCCTCCCAACGTTGCTCGCCCCGCTGACCACCGCCGCATCCGCCTCGCGTGCGAGCACCGTCAAGTCGCGCACGAACGCCTGCGTGTGCACGACGCGCTCCAGCAGCGGCAACGCGTTGAACGCCGCCTGGGTGTATCCCGCGCTGAGGTCTGGCGGGGGCGCGTCCGCTTCCGCGGCGCGGCGAACAACCTTTGCCGCGCCCTTCGCACCCTTGGCGCCGCCGTACGCCTTCGGCCCGCCGGCCTTCGCGCGGCCCTTCCCCCGTGCGCTGCCTGCTCCCGCGCCCGCAGTAGCCTGCTTTGCGAGCCGCGCGCGCGCCTCGTCCTTCGTCTCGGGTGCGCGGACCGCCGGCTCGGGCGTCTGCACGAGCTCGAACGGGCGGCTGAGCGGCGTCGAGGAGCGCAGGAGGGCGGGGATGGAGGGCTCGGCGGTGATGAGGAGGAAGGAGGGGCGAGCGTAGGGCGAGAAGCGTGGGGTGGAGGAGTGCGAGAGGGACGGGTAGCGCGAGGGGAGAAGGCGGCGGTAGGCTGTTGACGAGTGCATTAGCGGTGTGCTCTGAACGTGGAGCGCCAGTAGAGAGAAAGCGGAGAAAGCGGGAAAGCGTGACGCACCGTCATGCGCGGCCTCGACGTATACCGTCAGGTTCCCACTGCGAAACGGCCAGCGTCAGCATCCCTGAACGTATGAACCGGGAGGCGAGGGAAAGCGTCTGGGCGCAGCGCACAAGCTGTTCGTGATGCCCATCTCGCGTGAGTCGTGTTCGTACTCGGCCGCCTTGTCCCCCAGCCGGACATGCAGCGCGATCATCGGGCCCCTCCTCTCCTCCGCGCCGCCCTGCGCGTCCTCGTCGCCGGTGATCCACCTCCTCCGCCCGAGCCCGCTCCGCCGCTTGACCTCGCGCACCTGCGCGTCGACCTCCTTGTTCAGCGCCCACATCCCGCGCACGGCACGGCTCTGGTCGTCGAAGACGCGTTCGAGCGGCGCAGGGAGGCTCCCGCCCTCCTCGAGGAGCCACCTGTCGCCCTTCTTCGCGTGCGCCTCGTCCGCATCTCGCAGCGTGCGGAGGGCAGCCCGCGTTGCGGGCGCAGAGAGGTACACCTCGCGCGTCCAGTCATCGAGGTTTGAGAGGTGCAGCCGGCTGTAGACGAGGCGGGCGGGACGCTCGCGTACGGAGGCGAGCGAGAGCGGCGCGGCGAGGCGCGGGTCGGTCCAGTCCGCCGGGGGGACGCACGAGAGCGTCCGCGGACGAAAGTAGTTCCTCAGGCGGCCGTAGTTCCTACGCATTGGAGAGGGTGAGCGGGAGGCGCGGGGAGAACGGAAGTGGCCGCACCAGTTGCGGTCGTCCTCGAGAAAGGTGTACCCGAGCTTGTCGGCTGCTGCCGCCGCTCGTGCCTACGAGCGGAGCCTCCGAGTCAGCCCCGCGCCTATGAATGCAAGAAGAGGAGCAGGTACGCACGTAGAGGATGTATTCGCTGGCAAAGCCCCACCATGGCATGAACTGGAACAGGAGGATGCGCTCGCATGGTGGGAGCTCGGCCGGGTCCTTGCTGTAGACCCACGGCTCGTCGTACGAGACGGCCTTTGTCCGCGCGAGGGGCTTGAGGACGGTCGTGTGCTCCTTCAAGCGGCCGCCGCCGTCCTCGCGGTAGCCGGTGAAGGGGAAGTCGGCGTCTCCCGCTGCAGCCTCCTTTGCGGGTCCGCGCGCGTGATCAGGTGCGACGGCGAGAGCGGGGGCGGTCGGTGCGCGGTGGAGCGCGTTGGCGGCGGGGAGGAGGACGCTCGCGACGCGGTCGGGGAGGACGGCGGCGACGGCGGGGCGCGAGTCTGCGTTGCGGAGGAGGACGAGCGAGGCAGTGACGAGCGAGGCTGCGACGGCGAGCTGGAGGAGGCTCTTTGCGCGGCGGGTGAGGGCGAACGAGGGCGAGAGCGGGTGCGGGTGCTGCGGTGCCGAGGAGGACGACGAGGAGGACGCGGCGAGGAGGGGCGCCTGCGGGGACTTGCTCGGCGGCGAAGGGTGCATCTGCGCAGGAGGGCAAGGAAGCACACCCTCGTGCGGAACTAGAGCTGCGACGCGGACACGGCGGGGAGAGCGAGAGCGACCGACGGGCGCGTCGAGGAGCGCTCCCCTCTCCCGCCGCACCGCAGCACCGATGACCGCGTTCGACCGCACCGAGAGCATCCAGCTCGGCGACTGGGTCATCATCTACCACGTGCGCACCCACCCGCGCTCCTCCCGCCCCGCCGCACTTCCTCATCAGTGCTCACCGCGCCCCTCCCCGCCCACAGAGCCGCACCCAGCTCACGAGCGAGGTCGTCACCAAGGACAAGGACATCCAGTCCCGCTACGGCTACTTCCGCCACAACGACTTTGTCGGCAAGCCTTGGGGCACAAAGCTCGCCTCGAGCAACGGCAGGGGCTTCGTCTACCTCCTCAAGCCCACCCCCGAACTCTGGTCCGTCTGCGCCCACGCTCTCGCAGCTCTCCTTGCTCGTGTGCCCAAGCACATTCGCAGGGAGTGCAGTTGAGGATCCCACGCTGACTTCCTCTCCTCCGCGACCCGCAGGACGCAGGCCCTCCCGCACCGTACTCAGATCCTCTACCTCCCCGACATCGCTTTCATCACCTCGTACCTTGACATCAAGCCCGGTAGCCGCGTCATCGAAGCTGGTACGCCCCCTCGGCTTCGCCCTCTCCTCTGCGCATCGCTAACCTGCTGGACGCAGGCACCGGCTCGGGCTCTTTCTCTCACTCACTCGCACGGACAGTCGGCAAGGAGGGCAAGGTGCACAGCTTCGAGTACCACGAGGAGCGCTTCGGCAAGGCGAAGTGCGTTTCTCCGATCCGCCCTCTCTGCGCGTGCTAGCGCGTGAGAGCTTGAACTGATCGACAGTCGAGCGTACAGGGATGAGTTCAAGGAGCACAAGCTCGACGAGATCATCGCCGTCAAGCACCAGAACGTCTACAAAGACGGCTTCGAGCTCGAGAATGAGGTCGACTCGGGTGCGTCTCCACTCGCGTGCTCGGTCGTCTGCCCGACAGTGGCCCTTCGTGGACGCTTCCGGCTTGCCAGTTGAATCTCTTGCGCCCACATCTGACAAGCTTTCGCTGCGCAGTCTTCCTCGACCTGCCGGCACCGTGGGAGGCGCTCGAGCACGCCAAGAAGGCGATGCGGGTGCGTCCCTCCTCCCAAGCTCGCTCAGTCTCCTCTCGCAGGAGCAGCGCTGCCGTCGTTTGAGCCCGACGTATCACAAGAGCTGACACCCTCGCGCCCCGTCTTGCAGAAAGACCGCCAGTCGCGCATCTGCTGCTTCTCGCCCTGCATCGAGCAGGTGATCCGCACCTGCACGTCGCTCAGCGCGCTCGGCTTCTCGTCCATTACAATGTACGAGACCCTGACGCGGACGCACGACCCCGCGCCGCTCGTCGCGCCCACCGTCGACGACGCCATCAAGCGCATCACGGCCGTCGAGGCGAAGAAGGAGCGCAGGCGCGAGGGGCAGATTGAAGAGGCGAGGAGGAAGCGCGAGGACAAGAAGCGCAAGAGGGAGGAGGAGGAGGCTGCCAAGGGCGCAGGCGCGGGCGCGGGCGACGCGGACGCCGGCGACGACGCCCTCGCGGCGAAGAAGGCCAAGCTCGACGGCGACGCTGCGGCGGCGGCGGGCGAGGAGACGGACGCGCCGATGACGGCGGCGGCAGCGGGGCCTTCTGCAGCCGCGACGGCGCCGACGAGCGTCGCGTCCGACTCGCCTGCGCCGAGCAAGCCGCGCCCGCAGACGCGCGAGGAGCGCGACCGCGACCGCGAGTGGACGACCAAGGCGGGCGCGTACGCCCGCGGGCATACGAGTTACCTTACCTTTGCGGTGCTGCTGCCGCTGGTCAAGGACGAGGAGGAGCCGGAGGCGGCGGAGGGTGCGGCGCCCGCTGCGGTGGTGGAAGAGGCGCCGGTCGAGCCCGCGTTGGCGGTGTCGGCGGAGGAGGAGGCGAAGCTAGTAGCATAGCAGTCGGTGCAGCTGGAAGTGCCCTTCATCTCGTTTGGGACCCGGTCGAGATGGCAACGCGCGCCGACGCGAGAAGCCCCTCTTCGGACTTCGCAGCTCGCTCTCCTCCTCCTTCGTAGACGCTGCTCGATACCCGGACGCCGTGCTGTGCACTCCTCGCCGCCGCCGCAACCCCCGCAATTCCCGCAACAAAGGCTCGCTCGACGCGGCCTGAGCACCTCCGCCCCCTCCTCGTCCTCATCTCGGTCCCTCCTCCTCCACCCGCACCGGTAGCATCCAGCGCGCGGGATGGCGCCGCTCTCGCGCCCGGCGATCCTCTCGCTCGCGGCGCTCACCCTGCACTACTCGGTCCTCTCGATCGTCCTGCACGTCTCGCGCACCACCCCCGGCCGCCGGTACCACGCCTCGAGCGCCATCTTCCTCACCGAGCTCGGCAAGATCCTCGTCTCGCTCGTACTCGTCCTGACGACGGGCGAGCTGCGCGGCGCTGTGCGAGAACGCAGGAGGATCAGGGAGCTGTGGAGGTTGCGCGGCGAGGAGGACCGCGAGCGGGAGGAGGACGAGCTGCGGCGGCGGAAGATCCGCGAGGAGGAGGAACGCGAGGGATACCTCGCGTCGACGCCGGGCGAGGAGAAGGAGGGGCTGCTCGCGGGGAAGGAGGCGCGTTTGTCCCTTGATCGGGAGGCGACCGTCGTCTCCAGTGCGTCCCGTCTCTTCTTCCCTCCGTTCCAGCGCTGATGCCACTTGTCCATAGTGCACCGCCGAAACCCTTCCCTCGAGCCGAGCACCCCCTCCCCGACTCGCAGCGGCCCCGGCCGCTCCCTCTCCATCAGCGTCGCGCTCGCCAACGCCCGCACGCCCTCCGCGCCGTCCCTCGCACTCATCCCCGCCACGCCCGTCCCCGACCCCTCGCCGACGCGGTACCCGGACGAGCACGCGCTGTATCCACATCGCCCGACAAGCGAGCGCGCCGTCGGCCCGGCGGAAAGCCTCGCCGACGACGTGTGCGACATCGAGTGGTGGCTCACGCTCAAGTCGACCGTGTTCGGCGAGGGCGTGTGGAAGCTCGCGCTGCTGGCGGCGCTATTCTGCTTCCAGGGGAACGCGCAGTACGTCGCGAGCGGGAACTTGAGCGTGCCGATATTCCAGCTCGCCTATCAGCTCAAGGTGCGCTTCCCAACCGTCCGCATGAAACACGCACGCTGACCGCACGCATCAACAGATCCCGGCAACGGCGATGTGCTCGGTCATCCTCCTCAACCGCGCTCTCTCGCGGCAGCAATGGGTCTCCCTGTTCGTCCTCACGTTCGGCGTCGGACTCGTTCAGCTCTTTTCCGTCACGAGCCCGTCTCCGACGCCGTCCACCGCAGCCGAGGACGTGAGCAGGCTCGACGCGCTGTCTGCGCATTCAGACGCGGCACCGAATCAGGCGCTCGGGCTCGCAGCCGTCATTGCGGCGTGCATGTGCTCGGGCTTCGCGTCGACGTACTTCGAGCGCATCCTCAAGGTCGCTTCCACCCCGGCTTCCTCCCCGCATGCCTCGCCCAACCCTTCCGGCTCGGCCATGCTCTCCCCGACACTACCCTCCTCTCAGCAGCCGCTCCTCTCCGCACAGCAGGCCTCCGACTCGCCGACCCTGCCGCACCCGTCGTCCATCGTCCCGACGGGCAAGCCCTCCCTCTGGATCCGCAACATCCAGCTCTCGCTCTTCGGCCTCGTCGTCGGCCTCCCCGTCGTCGTGTGGGAGCTCCGCGGATGCCTCGGCGCGCTCGACTACGAGTACCTCGACCAGGGCTGGTGGTCCCGCGCCGAGTACGTTACGCGCTCGGCGCTTGGCGGCTTCTTCGACGGGTTCGATAGGCCGCTGCCATGGATCGTGGTCGTCCTGCAGATCACGGGCGGGCTACTCAGCGGTGTGTCCCTTGTCCCTTTCGTACAACAGCCCAGCTGACGCAGTAGAGCAGCGCTGGTGATGCAGCACGCCGACAACCTCCTCAAATGCTTCTCAACCTCGCTCTCGATCCTCCTCTCGGTCGCCGCCTCCGTCGTCCTCTTCCACTTCCACGTGCGCCCTCTCCCTCTCGTACTCCTCCATGCCCGCTGACGCACCCGCGCAGATCACCCTCGGCATCTTCCTCGGCGCGGTCCTCGTCCTGGGCGCCACCTTCGCCTACACCCCCCTCCGCCGCAGCCGCGTGGCGCTGGCGCCCCGTCACGGCGTTCGGGACGCGCTGAGGCGTGCTCCCGTGTTTATACCTCCGTTGCAGACACTCTAGACCGCTTAACCCCCTCTCGTTCTGTTGTAGCACCCGCTCTCGCTCTTGTCGTTCGCTCGCTCGCACCGCGCAGTTATCGCAACGCATCCTCTCACCTCGCCTCTCCGCAGCTGACACAGTAGAAGAGAAGAAGAGAAGCGGACAGTGGATGCGAGTTGCAGAGAACAACATCAACATCGAGAGGCGGACGGGCGGGACGCGAGGTATCTTGCGCGGGCGAGGAGGGTATGCGGGGAGAGCGAGCGAGCGAGCGAGTGCCGCGCACGGGGTCGCGCAGGGCGGGTCGACGTGTGCGGCGCTCGAGCTCGCGCTCGCCTAGGGTAGGGTACATGCGGCGGAGAGAAAGGCGGGCTGGGCGGGGCGGGCCGCGCGGCGCGAAGGCGGTTCAGGCGCTGAGGCTTGACGGGCGGAGAGACTGGTACTCGGCGAGCTCGTCCGCTGGTGACGACGAAGTAGGAAGAGGGCGAGGAGGCAACGGTGAGGAAGGCGAGCGAGGCGGGTGGAAGGGTACGAGGTGTCGCGCGGGAAGGGGAAGGGAGAGGAGAGCGGTGCGCACCAGTCGGAACGAACGATGCCACGTGTGTCGACTTGCACTTGTCGTCATGGCACCTCCCCCCGCCTGCCTCCGCCTTGCACAGCCGCCTGTTCGAGTCCACGCCGCGCTTGCGCGCAACCCACGAAGCGAGACCAGCGTTACCTGCGTCTTGAGGGTCACATCCGGCGCAGGAGCAGAAGCACGGATGAGCGGGTAGCGCGCAAGAGACGAGGTGTACGGGCGGAAGACCTGCGAGGTCAGTAAGGCGCGGGGGAAGGCGGGGCGTCAACGGGGCGAACGTCAAGGCGCCTGGCGAGGACTTGCCGGCTGAACGGAGGGGTTCGGTGGTGCAGGCGGGGCGGCCTGGGTCGCGGGCGCTCAGCATGCGCAATCGGGAAGCGAGCGAGGTCATCGCACCTCGACGGCAGCCGCGGCGAGGGCGGGCTCCTCGGCAGGCTCGTCCTCCTGCATGAGCGCTGGCTGCTGCTCCTGCCGCGCAGCCTCCTCAGCGCGCTCCTCCTCCTTCGCCGTCTCCTCGACCACCTCGCGCACCTTCTCCGTTGCGCTCAGCTCCGCCGTCTCCGTCTCGGGCTTCTTCCCCTTGCCCTCCTTCTTCCTCCGCTCCATCTCCGCAATCCGCGCCATCATGCGCTGAATCTCGCGCTCCTTTTCCTCGAGGCGCGTCTTGCGCTCCACCTCCGCCGAGTCCGCCACCGCCGGCGACGGCGCCTTGCTCGCCGGCGCACTCGCGCTCGCACCCGTGCTCGTGCTCGGGAGCGCCGCCTCGCCTGTAGCGGGGCTCGAGCCGCCCTCCTCCGCGCCGTCCTCGTCGCCCGATTCGTCGCTGTCCGACAGGTCGATCACCATGCGGCCCTCGCCGCCCGCGCCGGCGAGGAAGCCCATCCCGCCCGCGCCGCCGCCGTACGCGCTGCGCGCGCCGCTCGGCAGCGGGAGGACAGACGCAGGCTCGGCCTCGAAGTCGGTCGCGAGCGGGCGGGTGCGCGTGCTCGGCGCGGCGAAAGACGCGGTCGAGCGCGTCGAGGCGGCGGCGATAGAGGACGAGGCGGAGGCGACCGTTGCGGAGGCGAAGGGCCCGGGGGAGGGGACGTCGACGACCTCCTCGGTGTGGTCGATCGCCTCGCGGAGGTCGTGCACCTTCTGCGCGGGCGAGGTCGCGGAGGTCTTGCGCTTCTTGCGCTCGCGCTTCTTCTTCTTGCCCTTGCCCGTAGGGGACGCGGGTGCGGGGGACGGCGCGGCGGAGGAAGTGGCGGAGAACAGCCCCTCGAGCTCGCTCTCGAGGCTCTGCGCGCTTTGGACGTTGCGCGCCTTGAGGGCGGCCTTGCGCGCGAGGAGCTCCTGCCGCTTGAGCGCCTCGAGGGCAGTCAGGTCGGCGTCGGGGGCGGGCGAGTTCGAGGAGCGTGGCGTGAAGGGGTGGGCGTGTACGGAGAGCGAGTTTGACGGAAGCGAGTAGGGGGCTTGAGACGAGGGATAGAGCGGCGGGAGGCTGAGCGACAGGCCGAGCTCGTGGAAGCTGCGGAGCGTAAAGAGGGTTACCCAGGGTGTTCTCCTGCAGCAGTAAGCCTACCCAAACGCACCTGATTTGAAGGATGTCGCGCGAGATTCCGATGGACAGGAGGTAGTCGGGCGGGACGCCATACGAGAGGAGCTCTGCGATGATGCGCTTCGACTCTTCCTTGACGGCGTGTACTGCACGTGTGGGGAGGTAGGGTCAGCGCTGCCTGGGCGTCCAGAGCTGCATGCGGACGAGCGTGAGGGACAGGAGACTGACGCGAGGCGGAGTTGATGTGGCCGTCGGCGGGCGTCGGGGGGTAGGCGGCGGGGTGGAGGTGGGTGTAGGGGTCGGGGTAGTGCTGGTACGGCGGGTCCTCTGCTGGCAGCGGTGCGAGGGGGCGCGGCGGGGCGGGGTCGTCGTCGATCTCGCCCTCCTCGCGCTCGTCGTCGTCGGGGGCGAGGTGGGCGGGCTGCGGGGTACGCTTGCGCTTCTTTGACGAGAGGGCAGCCTTGCGGAGGGCGTCGAGGTCCATGGTGATCGGGCGGGGAGGGGAGGGCGCGCGAGGATCAGGAGCGAGAGCGAGAGCCACTCGGTCGCGCGAACCCCGACCCTCGCTCCTCGCTCCTCCCTCTCGCCGCGGATCCAGCTTGTCCCTGGACCGTACGCTCTCCCTGCCCCCGCGCACCCTCACCCTGTCGCTCCTACGCCCCTCCCTCGCACTCAGGCGCACCAGTGAGCCCCCGCCCCGCTCCCGCTTGCCCTCTCCGAGTCGCTCCCCACCTCGCCGCTCATCTCGCCCCTCCCTGCCCACAGTGCCTTCCACCGCCCGCGCCACCTCGCCTCAGAGCGCCACCGTCCCCTTCCGCCCCGCCCTCACCGTCCCGCGTGAGTGCACCGCCCGCTCCACAGCCCCCCTTCAGCTCTGCCTCCGACGATCTGCGCGGCTTGCTAACCTTGTCGCCTGCAGACGAGATTCGCACGGTCATCAAGCGCAAGGACGACCACGTCTCGACCACCGCCGTCGCCTTCCACTCGTCTGTCCTGCACTCCCAGGTCCGCACTTCCTCGCCCCTCGATCCTCGGCCCCACCGAGCTGACCTTTCCGCCGCCCCCGACAGCTCGTGGACGGCGTCGTCCAGCTCCGCCTGAACAAGCTCGACCCCGACGCGCCGCCTTACGACGTTCCGAGCACGACGCAGGCGCTCTGGAACGCCCTCTTCAAGTACTTTGCGCGCGGCAAAGACACCCCGCCCGTCCTCGAGGTCGAGCCTGTCCTCCCCAATGAGGCACTCGACACGGCGCTCCTCGAGCTCGGTGCGTACGCGCGCTCTCGAGAAGCAAGCCGGATCTAACTCCGTTGCACGCTCGCAGGTGCTACGAAGCAGTCGCCGCGGTACCTTGTCTCGCGGTCCGCCATGTTCCAGCAGTACGACTTTGCCTCCGACATCCCCGAAACCCACCACACGCCGCGCGCACCCTTCCCCTACCTCCCCGTAACCCCGCCCGCAGGCGCGCCCAGCCCCTTCACCCACCCTCTCCGCCCGCCCAAGCCCAACCCCTCCGCCCTCCTCTACAGCCGCTTCCTCCCGCACCTGACCGAGGACCCCGCGCGGCCGACCTACTTCAAGCTCGAGACGTGCACGCTCGCGCACCTCCCGACGCTGCACGGGTGGATGAACGACCCGCGCGTCGACCAGTTCTGGATGGAGAAGGGCACCATGGACGAGCACCGCAAGTTCATCGAGGAGCACACCGCCGACCCGCACAACCTCTCCGTCATCGGCTCGTACGTCGAGCTCGACGGCGCGAAGGAGAAGGAGAAGGAGCCGGCTGTCTACGCCGAGATCTACTGGGTCAAGGTGCGCCGCTTTCGCTGCTTTTCTTGTACTGCCGTGTTGACGTGGTCGTGTGCGCATAGGAGGACCGCCTCGCGCCGCTCATGCCCGAAGGGACCGTCCAGGACTACGACCGGGGTGCGTCCCTTCTCCTCCTCCTCCGCTTTCCCATTCTGACACCCCGCCTACCCATCCGCAGGCCTGCACATGCTCGTCGGCTCGAACGCGCACCGCGGCCCGCACCGCATCCGCGCGTGGATGCCCTCGCTTGCACACTACTGCTTCCTCGACGACCCGCGGACGCAGCGTATTCTGTGCGAGCCCAACGAGAAGAACGAGAAGATCATCCGGGTGCGCCCTTTCTCTCCCTCCCTTCGGGTACACGGCTGACGCGCGACCGCAGTACATGGAGTCGATCGGCTTCAAGCGCCACGGCAGTGTCACCTTCCCGCACAAGACGTCGGCGCTCATGATCCTCGACAAGAACGACTTCTACGCCCTCTGCCCGTTCTAGGGTGCATTGATTGTGCGTGGCGAGGTAGACGCGCGTAATATGCATTGCTGTGCTCCGTATCTGTGGGAGAGAGGCGGGTTGATGCGTGCGAGAGGAGAGTGCAGGGGTTTGTGCGAGCTACTTTCTGTCAGCTCGCTTTGCTCGCGCTGCACCGTGCAGGCTGCGTCACTTCCTGGTGGCGGGCTGCTTCTTTTCTCGGTCCCTGTGGTTGCAGCCGCGCCGGAGCTGAACTTGGGAAGGTCCCCCTCCTCCTTGTCAGTTAAGGCCCCTTCGGCGGTACCGCGCGCGGCTCGACGCGTTTCCGCGTTTCGCGCCGCCAGAAGCGCGTCGTCTGCGTGCGCGCTCCTTCAGCTCGCCGCTGGGCTCACGCGCGAGTATGCAGGCGCAGGCCTTGTGAGCTAAGTCCTCTACTCGGGCGGCGACAGCGGCAGCTCCCCCTTCCTGGACGCTTCGCTGCTGTCTCTGCCCGTCGTGCTGGAATGCGCCCAGCACGGTGAACAATTGAATAGGGCGAGGCGGTGCTGAGCAATATGAGACCACATTTTTGCGCCCGCCTTCAAGAAAAGCCTCAATAGCACAGTGGCAGTGCGTGTCACTCGTAATGACAAGGTCGAGTGTTCGATCCACTCTTGAGGCAGACCCGCACTAAGCTCGCGAAGTGCTCTTCTTTTTTGCCAGTCGTGCGCGACACTGCAGAGCAAGAGAAGCCTTCCTCCTGGTTCTCCCTCCGTCGCCGCCTCTTCTCCGCCTTCACCCATGTGCTGCACAGCATGCTCGCTTGCGCACCGAGGAACCGCGAGGGGTTCCAGACAGCTGGCGAGAGCGACGCTTCTCATCAGTTGCTCGACGCGATCAGCCCGCGACGGTGCCGGCCACGATGCTCTCCTCCCACTCGCGTGTGTCGTTCAAGACTGAGATTGGCACACCCGAGTGTGTCTCTCCAGCCAGTACGCCCGCAGCAGCACTCGGACCGCGCTCCTTCGCCAGGCCGCCCCACCCAAGCCCCACCTCGCACAGCGCACCGCCTCCGACAGCGCCACCTCCGCAACTCGACAGGAGACGCCGAGGGCATTGCGCACTGCTTACTCACCGTCCGCGCCCTCTCAGCTCGAGCAGCGGCTGGAGCGACCATGGCGCCGGCGGGATGTTGCACATACTCGCTCACCTTCATGCCCTGGCTCTCTGGGGAGAGAACGCGCCGCTGCACGAGCCTGCACTCCGCATGGACCCCGTCGTGCGCTCCGTGGGCTTCTCCTCTGCCTCCTGTCCCCGCTGCTTCCCCTCGGTCTCTTGCTCCTCGTCTCGCCTCTTCTTGCGCAACCTTCAGCCTTCTGTGCAGCTCTCCGCTGTGCCATCATGGCGCCGCTTGTGGTGCGTTCCTCCCATCCCCTCCGCTCGTCGACGCTCTCCTGACCCTCCTCGGACTCTCCCTCCGCTCGCAGCCGCTCATCATCTCCCCGCCCGCCTCGCCCACGCAGAAGCGGGCCCGCCCGGCCGAAGGAGAACCGGAGGACGACTACTCCGCCTTCAACATGGGTGAGATCCGGGCGGAGATGAGGCGGGGCACCCCCTACGACAGGAGGAGCCCAAAGTCGCCTCGTGTCCAGGCCTCGGACGGACAAGCCCGCAGAGCATCCCGTAGTACGTCTATGCTCTCTATTCTCTTCTCAGAAAACGCGGCTGACGAAGCGGCCGCATGCAGCATGTACACCGACGTCCTTGGCACCCTGCGCGGCAACTCCGCCTACGGCACCAGTGCGCTTGCAACTCCCTTCTTCTCGCATGGAACACCCGCTTACGAGCTCGAGTACCCCTGCAGTGAACCTCTCCATCGCGCAGACCGCCGCAGAGTGCCAGCTGCACGACGAGGTCTCGCTCCTCAACGCCATGTCGTGCGTCTTGCTCCCTCCGCTCCCCACCACATCGCTCATGCTGACGATGGGTCCGCTGTACCGACGCAGGAGCATGCTGCGGGCAGTCACCAAGACGCCCATCTCGACCGAGACCTGCAGGAAGGCCGACATCGAGCGCTTCACGCTCGTAGTCAGGCCCGTCCTTCCGACCGACGCCCCGAACGACGGCAACACGTTCATGTTCCACACGGTGTGGATTGAGCAGGTCACGGCCACGCTGTCCGTCATGGCCGACGTCGACTTTCTCGTCGTCACTGGCGAGTGCGCGCACCGTTCTCCGGTGCTCTCGCTCGACCGCTCGCTGACAGCCTCGCACGCGACACGCAGCTCGACCGTCCTCGTCCACTTCACTGGCATCGAGCCGCTCATCTACTGCGCTATCCGCATCATGCAGCTCGTACGCCTTCTTCCCCTTGTCTGCGCCGTGCCGCTGTTGACGCTCGCCCTCCCCTCCTCCCAGATCGTAGAGCACGTCTTCCACCGGTACTACAAGTCGCTCAACGACGCGCACGAGTCGCTCACCAAGGCCCACGCGCACGCCTTCCGCCTCATCCGCCTGCTCAGCGAGCACCAGTTCGCCGACGCCCACTTCGCCCCGCTCGGCGCCTTCACCGTCGCCGAGCGCCGCCGCATCCACAACGAGACGCGCGGCCTCCTCAACACCAATCCGGCCCCGCTCGCCGTCGGCCAGGTCGCGCTCTACACCGACATGTTCCCGAACGGTCTCCAGTCGGCCGCGATGAGGGCCGGCGCGATGGCCAACGAGCGCTCGCTCCGCTCAGGCTCCTCCTCGCCGTCGTCCGCCCCCAGCTCTCCCGTCGCATCCAGGTACGCGGTCCTGCGTACGCCCCCGCCCATCCAGACGCGCTCGACCCCGCCCGGTTCTCCTGCGGGCCCTTCTTCCCCTGCCTCGCCGTCCTCGCCCGCCATGGTCCGCCGCCAAACCTCGTCGAGCAGCTTCCGGCAGTTTGCCACCATCCCCGAGTCGAGCGAGACCGAGTCCCCCTCGCCCGCGCCTTCGTCCCCGATGAGCGACGTCGACTCGGACCTCGGCGCCGGGCGCTTCACGCCCCCTCCTCCCCCTCCTCAGCAGGCTGAGCCGCATGTCCGCCCGACCTCGTCTGAGTACCAGCTGCGCGATTCCGCGCGTCAACCTCGACGGCCGACAATGGCCCCGCGCACGACCGCGAGAGCCCGCCGCATTCAGCAGCACCGCGGGCGCGAGCGGGGCGGCATCGCGGTCGCATGGGGCGCCGTCGGAGGAGCCGCTCGATCCGTCCGAGTGGGTCCGCGACGTCCGCGGCATGCTGGGCGCGACGGACGACTCGCCGCGTGCAGGCACGCGTCTCTGGGTCGTCGCTCCCGCAGACGGCGAGCCTCTCTCGCGCACGACCTACCCCAAGGCCATCTTCCTCGTCAAGGACGAGTACCAGCGCGCATCCTCGTCGCCCGACTCCGCGGCGGGCGACAACGACCCGGACCTGCGTGATCACGACCTCGCGGACGACAGCGAGCCCCGTCGCAGCATGCTCTACGCGTCCTCGAAGCTTGCGGAGCAGCCCAACTTTGCCGAGACACTGCATGTTCAGAGCGTGCGCACTCCTTTCCCTCGCTTCTGCGTCCCCTACGCTTACTGATCTCTCGCGATTTGGCGCGTGCAGGGCACGCCCGGCTCGTTCAAGTTCGAGACGCTCCTGACGGCGATCTTCCTCTGCGTCGGCAACTTCATCTGGGACATCTTCGCCAAGTCGCGCGTGACGTCGATCGTCCTCAGCAAGATCCTCATTGACTGGGGCAAGCAGTGCTTCCGATCGTCTCCTCCTCCTACTGAACTTCAACGCTCACTCACGTACGTCCACAGGTCCGGCCGGCGCGCGCTCATTGTTGCGAGCGCACACACCGCGTCGATCCTCAAGCCGACACTCGACCATGCGAACGATCGTGCCGACGTGCGTCCCCTCCCGTCCCTAGGCGCTCAACCGCGCTTACCGGTTCATCCGGCTCGTCTCGCTCCGCAGAGGATGGCCGAGTCATCGCCCCTACGCGCAAGAAGTTCACCCCGTCGGTGCCGAGCTCCTGGCGCTCGACCGCTACGGCCTCGACATCCTCGTCCGCGTCGTCCTCCCGCGAGCCTCCGCCTGCCGCCGCTCCCAGCTCGTCGTCCTCGCCATCGCCCTCGCACGCCTTCCTCCTCGCCATCCTCACGTACGGCTTCCACCAGATGCACTCGAAGCTGCTCATGGCGCTCGGCATCGACCTCGAGACGCTCTTCCTCCTCGGGGGGTCCGAGAACCTCTCGATGAACGGCACGGGCTGGTTCTCAGACGAATCGTCCGTCGAGACGGCGCTCCTCCTCCTCCTCCCGCTCTGCACCATCCTCGCCGACGAGGCCATCACGTCGATCCAGCACCACTACGACCGCATGGTCGCGCACAAGCTCATCCTGCGCCCGAACGAGGCCGCACTGCCAGAGAGCCGCGTCCGCGAGCTCCCGGCCGTGGTGCGTGCGCGGCGGGACTACAAGCTTGCGAAGGCGCAGGCTCGCGACCGTCTTCGCCGCGAGGTGCGTCGCTCGTCACCTTCTTCCTCGTCTCCGACGCTCATTCTTGACGCTCCCCTTGCAGGCCGACCCCGCCGACGTCTACTTCGAGCCCGAGGACCTCCTGTCGCCCGAGCGCCTCGCGGCAGCGCAGCAGGACGGTGCGCCAAAGGAGAAGACCCGCCCCGACCAGCTCTCGTTCGACGGCGAGGGACACCCGTGCCACCGACTCGAGTGCGCAGCAGTCGCGCTCGCGGAGGAGGAGGAGCCCGGCATGTACGAGCGCGGTTACGTCGTCTGCTTGACGTGCTGCTGGTGCGTCCCCGCTTTCATCCCCGCTCCCTTCCTCCTCGTCTGCACGACCTGACCGCCTGCATGACGCACGCAGCTGGGCGGGTCAGCGCGTGTCGAAGCACATCCTCACGCAGTCGAAGCTCGAGATCCCGCACCCGTACATCTATGGCGGCGACATCCCCTACGGCTGCTCCTCTTCGGCGACGCCTCGCTCGGGCTACTTCTTCTTCAGCCTCGACAAGCTCAAGGGCATGCAGCAGCCGGGCGAGGACCTCGAGACCGTGATCCGCCTCCTCACGCTGCAGATTGCGGTGAGCGCACTTGGCCCTCGCTTTCGTCGATCCGCTGTTCACGCCCTCGCTCTTACAGGACACCGGCGCCGAGCTCCCGACGACGGAGGGCATGCTCTGGGTCCCCGGGCCGGAGTACGCGTGGTACGCGACCGTCAAGGAGGACATCCAGGGCTTCTGTGCGTCTCCCGCGCTCCTCTACACCGCCTGCACGCTGCTGACGTCGTTGATCTCGCGCAGACAACGTCTACGGCTCGTACCGGCGCTTCATCCAGGGCCTGGACCACCCGCAGAGCGACTGCATCCTCAGCCTGGACGAGGCTGCCGCCGGTCGCCGCCTCCGCAAGTGCCTCGGGTCGAAGGTGTACGTCGCAAAGGACCACAAGTCGACGGGTGCGCACCGACTTCCTCCTTACCGGCTTCCCAGCCTCGAGCTGACTCTCCATCAACTCTCCACCGTCTCGGGCAGGCTCCGTCGCGGGCACCACCACCCTCAAGGCGCAGCTCTTCCACGCCGTCGGGGAGCACGTCGTCACCATACGTGCTAAGAGGGAGGCGGAGCGTGAGAAGAAGCGCCAAGAACAGGCGGCGGCGGCGGAGAAGGAGAAGGAGAGGCGGGAGGCCGAGAAGCGGAGCGCGCAGAAGGGGAAGGGGAGGGCGGTGTAGATCTTGCAGTCCTCGGTGTGCATAGAAGTCTGTGCCGTACAACTCCAGGAGGGGCGAGCAGGGCAGTTGAGCGACATCACGTGCATCCTCTCCGCGGGAGATCAACTCTCGCGGCTCATGCTCGCGGACGCGGCAGGCGGTGAACACACTCAGTCAGAGCGTGAGCAAGCAGCTGTCCGCAGAGCTGCCTGGCAGGTGAGGGAGCCTGCCACAAAGAGCGACTGTCGTGCTCCTCCTCCTCGACGATCACACGGTCACGCTCGAACAACAACCTCCTTGGCGTGAGCTGGAGCCTTGCGCCCGCCTGCTAAGCTCTGAACCACCACGCTTGGGTAGCGAGACTCGCCTGCCCGTCCCTGCGCCGCTGCCAGCCGCCTCGACCTCCCGCGCCCCTGACCCAACCTCGACCGATCGAACGGCAACACCTCGCGCCATGCGTCCTGGGCAAGCTCTGGACAAGGCGAGGAACGGAGTCGGTGGAAGCGCGTGGCCCTAAGAGGCGGCGAGGGCTCTCGGGGGCTGCACCACCTCGCCCCTTTGTCAGGAGGCGAGTCTCTTCTCGCTCGCTCCCCCTCCCGCTCACTGCCTTTCGTCCCGGCTCCTTTCCCTTCCCCTCCTCCTCAACGTTAATGGCCCACTTTTGTTGCCTTGGGAGTTGCCCCTTGATCTTTTCGTGGCGGGGGGTTTACTACACAGAGGCATGGCAGCGGCACTGCATGCTGGGGAGAACGCTGTAATGGGATTTCTGCACCCACCGTCCACCCATCGCTCAACCCCCCACCAGGCGGGTGGTTCGCCCCAGGACGACTTAGCCGCTCTGAGTCTCGAGCCGCTGCCTTTCTCTCCTTCACTCACAGCTCAGGCCCACACCCTTTCTACCCGCTGAATTGTGGCCAGGACAATCTTGCATGGTCTACGCCAACTTCAGAGCACTCTGCAAGCCCATTGTCTCCTCGCAGTGTTGCTCAACAACAACAACAGTTGACCCGCTTGGCGGGTTGACACTGCTCTATTGATGCAGCCTTTGGTCCAGGCGGCCTACTCACAACAACCTGAATGTCTCGGGACTCCCTGCAGGCTGTGCGAGTGGGAGTGGGAGCGCGCGTTGCCATTGACCGCCTCCACGTACTCCCACCTTCTGGCTTCCGCATCGGTCGACCTCCTCTCGCATGCTCTCTCGTGGTGGCACAGCAGATTGCACGGTGTCGTGGGCTTCTTGGTCGAGGCCAGGGGCATCTCGTTCACTCCCCTTGTGTTCCCCACTGACCTTCCCTCCCGCAGCTCATGACTGCTGCGCCATTCGCTGACCGCTTCAGCGGGCTTGCCCAGTGAGATGTGGACACAGCAGGTGCTCGGCATTCTTCATTGCTCAGCAAGACCCGGAGTTCACGCCCCTTCGCTATCGGCCGTCACCTCAACGCACCTCTCCCTCTGTATCCGCAGCGCACTGCCGCTTTCACTCAACGGGATGCACGCCCGATTGCTCTCCCACTGCTGCAATGTGAGCCACTCACGTCTCTCCAGTGACATGCATCTCGAACTGTGAATGTGCGCAAGGAAGCGAGAGCAATGAGGAGCGCAACCACCCGCCAGCAATGCATTGAGGCTTGGTGTGATCTGTTCAGCCATGTCATGCCATTTATCCCACTGTCTATTTCCACGCTTGGAGGCGGGATGATCCCACGAGCCACCAGTGGGCTAAGAACCTACCACCGCATTCCCTCTGTGCTGCTGCCTCCAGCATGGCTGCACCGCATGCTCCCTCTTTTGCTGCAGCCATTGACACCCACTTTGCTGCTCTGAGCTCAATATGAGGGGGAACAGGGTGTGTAGCTGTGACATGGGCGTTGGTGGGCCCAGGGGCCGCAGCCGGCGTGATCCTCGGTTTGGCCAGGCCTTCACCACCCTCCTTGCGGGTGGTGACGCACAGGCCAGGAATCATTCTGTCAGAAGCTCACAATAAACAGCCAGTCATGTGTTGCATGTGAACAAACCACTGCCTATGCACCCCGTTTGCCCCAGCTGCCCCGATTGACCCTGTCACTACCCTGTCTGTCCCCCTCATGCAGCACCGCATCATACAGCGACTTCTGAGAGGTCCTGCCGCGCACTGGCGAGTGTGCGGGTGTGTATTGAGGTGCAAGCACGCCGAGACTACAACAAATGACAGTGAGAGCAGCATGCATCGTACCTTGCGTTCCCTGCGCAACACCGTGTCACCCCATGAGCGCCGTGGCAATGTGCAGGAGCGTTGCAAGCACAGAGGAGTACGCTGATATAGTGTTGGAGAGCGGCCGCGTGGGAAGTGGAGGAGATGAGCAGTTGGCAGAGCCACGAGTCCTCCTTGTGTCAACAGGGCGCAAGCTGGCAGTTCATTCTGCAGCAGTAATGCGGCAATATGCTCTGAAAGACAGTGAAGCAGACAATGAGGACAGAGGAGGCTATTGGACTGCCCTCTCCTCCTCGGTGTCCTTAGCCCAGCTTGAGAGACACCTCCTGTATGAAATTGCTGCTGGCTCCGCAGAGCCGCTTGCCGTGTACTGTGAATGAACGGCAAAAAGGGCAGTGAAGCCCACCGCTGAACCGTGGATTACACTGGCTGTCGCCCCGACGGTGGGCTGTGCGAGCGAGCTGTTCCCAGGTACATCTCTGTAAGAGAGGAGTTGAGAGCGTTGAGAGGCAGTCTTCTGGCCAGAGAAGTGTCGGAGATGCCAGCTGGATAGCCGGCCTAAGAACTGAGCGGGGAGCGGACACAGCGTTGTATTCGGGAGCGGACACAGCGTGACTTCTACATTTCGACACCTTTTTGCTCAAGGGCAGTCCGGCTCATTCCACTGTTTGGTCAGGCAACCCAGCTTCCACTACACGGATAAGCCATGCACTGCTGGTCCTTCTGGACATACCCTGCCCTCACAATCAATGGTGATGCGGTTTTGCCAGCCGTGAGGCTGAGACTACGAGAACCTGTTGCCTTTGTCAAGCTCCTCTTAGCTGGCCACTGCGCTGCACCCATAGGAAATGCAGGAGACCGCAAGCTCGGGGGTGGGGAGGGGCGCTGCAGTGACGGAGTGGTCGGCTTCCACCGGCTCTGACCAGTCGTTGTTCTCCCTACACGTGTTCCTCAGTGCCATTGCGACTGCCCAGGCCTTCATACAGGCTGGTACCAAGCCCTGTGTTGCCAAATTCAGTGATGTCAGTAGGTACCGGGCATGTGGAGGTCCTGTCCCCGTTCGTCTTCTTCTACTGCATGGGTTCATTATCATCACAGCATGCTCCAACATGCAGATCCACACCGCCGGCACCGTCATCTACTCATGCATCACTCCTTCCGCTGTCCTCGTACGGGCAAACTGACCTCACCTTGCGCTCTCCTCACACAGGTCAGCTACGCCTCGCTCCAGATCCTCATCCAGATCATCATCGCCGACTGCACCAACCTGCGGTGCGTCTCTTTCACCTGCTCTACGTCGACAAACGGCGTCTGACACCGCTCCACAGCTGGTGCAGCCTGATCTTGTTGCTCGGTCGATCTGGTTCTTTGTCAACGCTTCGCCTCGAGCATTGCACAGGGCATTCTCTGCCGTCACCTCACAATGAGGGCATCCTTGTCACCAACAACTGGCACAATGGGTGTGTCAGCCTCGCTTCCTCCGCCCCAATTCTGGACTGACCTCCTGCTTGCAAAGCTACGCTAGGTTCGTCATCCTCATCCCCCGCATCCATTGTCAGTGTACTTTTCTGGGCCCAGTACCACATGTGCTGTCTCTTTTAGGGAAGACTCACCCTCATGAGGATCCGCTCAGTCGATTCTCTCCCTCTCCTCGCTTGAACCGTAGTGACTTCCCTTCTCGCTCGCAGACGCTTCCCGCCTCCTTTGTCGGCATCCTGGTGTCAGCAATCTATGAGCTGGCGTAGAAGCGATTCACAGGGAGACCTGTCCATCGCTCTCACGCTTCCCATGTCCTGTCCTGCACACGGAGCTCTCAGAGGCTGCAGGCGTTGAGAAGATGAGGTGAAAGGGAACAGTCTGGACACTGGGCCGACACTGTCAGCCATCAATGATGGAACCTTTACCAGCAACACTCTGGGCCTCTCCCCTCGCTCACACGTGTATGTGGTATTCAAGCATGTTGCTGATGTGGAGCCTCAGCCTGTGCAAGTGACAGCCTCTGGTGAGATATGAGGCTAGGGCGCCGGGCTTCACGTTGAGCGAGTCTAATGTATGATAAGCACACAGTTACAAACTTAGCCTGCAGCAGGCTGTCTAAGAGGAGGTGAGAGTGCAGAACAGGGTAGACGGTGGCAAAAGTGAGAACAGCCACACAACTTTGAAGAATGCAGTGCCAGTCCGGCAAAAACAAGGACCCATGCGGGCTAAGCTGCTGCTCAGTGGCGGGATCGAACCGCCGACATTGGACTAAACGCCTGGAGGTATTAGGTCCACATCATAACCAACTAGATCAACCGAGCTTGTATTGAAGGCACAAAACCACCTCTGCTTATAGATTAGTCTTTAGCAGTGCGGCAAAGCCGGCCGGCCCGTTGGGGCAAGTCCTGCCTGCTTTCACAGCTGCAGACAAGTCCTGCATGACTGTCAAAACGTTGCCCCGCTTGTGGGAGTGGCCCTGACAATTGCTGACTGTTCACGCGAGACAGCAAAAGGGATGAAGGGCGCCTTCCTGTAAGGGGGCCAAAAGTATTGATCGCACCCAGGTTTGAACTGAGGACCTTCAGTGAACTAATGTTAAACTGACGTGATGACCAACTACACCATGCAACCTTGTCATGCGCGCCTGATCCAAGTAAAGAATACACTGCACACCCGGTATGCTGTTTATCACAAGCGTCTCCGCTAGGCCCTCCCATTCCCGCTGGGCCTCCCACTCCCCACTGCAGGTGAGTGCCTAGCATACAACACCGGCGCCCTCGTTCCCTGCCTCCGAAAGGTTGTGGCAGCCATCCCTGCTTCACCGAAGGTGCCTGGTCTGCAGTGAAGCGACCAGTCGCCGACAGCTTCATGCTGTACCTGCTGCTCTCAAGTCTATGTGCCATGCTCAAGTCAGTTCTTCCCTTAGTCGTTCACCTGCCTCTTGAAAAGCGTATGTGTGCCTGCCTGTCTGGAATCCCCCAGCGCTCACACAATACTTGCAACTCCGCAAGCATCTGTTGCAGCCGAATGGTGGGTGACAGAGACAAAGCACATTGCGGAGATGACATCAGCGTCAGAGGGACCAGTACAGTGTCCCTCACATTGCGACCAATCCTGCATACCTATCCGAGTCCACCTTGTGCTCACTAGGTGAGGGGTCATGTACCAACTCAGGCTCTCCCAGCGCTGTCTTCGATCTGTGTGATGCAGAGAGGCTCCGCCAATGACCCTTTCGCTTGTTGCCGAGTCTCCCATTTCTGAGTGAACTCCTGCGCCTTGACTTGCACTTGCTCACCCCCTTGTCTGGAGTGCACTGATCAGCCCGGTGCAGGCAGATTCTCTGCCTTCCAGATGTGTCTGCGCTGATCGGGTGCGTGTTTGTATGGCAGTGGACTCCCAGGCGATGGGTGGTGGAATGGGAGCAGGATGGTGGTGTGAGAGTGGCCATCATTGCTTGGTTCACACTGCTCCATGCCCCTGTTCACATTTGAGCCATGTACAACCAGCTGCAGGCAGACCGGCTGCACAATTATCACTCTGTGGACCAACCGATTGATGTCAGTGGAGGAGCTCGAGTGCCAATGCTGTTGGGCGTGGATCTGCAATTGTCATGTGCCCGCAGCGAAGCAACAGAAGGCATGGTGCTGCGCTAGAAATGCAAAAGGTACGCCAAAGAGGCAAAAGTTATGCCCCCACACAGGATCGAACTATGGACCTTTCGCTTACTAGGCGAACGCTCTGCCACTGAGCCATAGGGGCTTGATAGACGCCGCGCCCGCTGCCTGCATACACATCAGGTAACGACGGTGTGAGCAGCGGCATCCTCCTTTGTTTGCCCTGTGCAGTAGTTAGTGACACCTCCTGAACAAGAGTGACTACATCCCTCTGGGCAAGGACCTCCAGGATACCAGTGATTGCAAAGATTGGGGTTGTAGCTGCAATGGGATCAAGCCAGGGCCTTGTCGCAAACTGCCAGCCGCGCTTATAAGGCTTAGGCGCCTTACAGCCCTGCAGGCGCAGGCAAATCTCACAGTCGCAACCCCTTCGAGCCCTTTGCAACGCTTGTACAGCTCCTGAAGGCCTTTGCTTCAGGTCCATCTCTGCACCCGCAGAAGCGAAAGCGAGGCGACAGGAGCAGGTTGAATGACGAGAGGAGGAGGGGGGGTGATTTGCTCGAGGGGAGGTGCGAGAGCTGCAAGCACTCCGTCGGGTGCGGCTCGCTCCTGTCAAGGGGAGGCGCGAGGAACTGCAGTGTCGTCGCCCTCGCCACGCGCCACTCCTTTTGCCTCCGCTCCCACCGCTCACTTGCTCGCATGCGCTCCGTTGAGCGTTGCACTCGCACAAGCGCTCAGCAGCAGCACCACAACAGCACCCATGAACCACACCCACTCAACCGCCTCCCTCGCCGATATCGTCCCCAGCCAATGAGACCACGCTCGCCACCGCACGTGCACTCAGCACACCCTGCCACACTGGCGCGATTCTCCCTGTCATTAGGTGCTGCCGCTGGTATACTGAGCCGGACATAGAAACGTCACGAGGCGCAGCCTTGCCGCCTCGCCTGGGACCTTCGTTTGCTGACTTCCCGGCTTTGGCGCAGTGGTCTGCACTTCCGCTTCGTAAGACCGACACTCTCGCTCGCCGCACAACACCGCACGACAGCCATTGCCACATCGCTTGTCTTGGCCATTGGCTTACGACCTTTCTTTCGCTCGTGTTCTTCTCTTGTTCGCTCGTGCTTCTCTCTTTGCTTCGCATATGCTCGCTTGTACACGGCGGTTTGTACGAACCGAATGCCTTAGGATGTGGCTACTCCCCTCCGCTCTCCCCGTCTGACGGCGTTGTAGGCCCCTCCTTGTGCAATGACCCTCTATAAACAGTCTAGCATGGCTCTGCAGTCGCGCAGCGTCCCCTGGAAGCGCAAACTGGCAGAGCCTGCCCCCCTTGGACGCCTTAAGATCCGCACGCTCGTGTAAGGAAGCTGCAATCATATACAAGGAACACAGCTCTGAAAGATATTGTAATCTGGCAGCCTTACAGCCTTACATTGACCCCTCGACGGATCGCAACACGAGATGGGCCGCAGAAGGAAGCGCTGTGTGTCCTGGCGTGGCGTGAATACGCTCTAACAAGGCAGTGCAGATGGCTGTTCTGTTCACACTGTACTTGGTGACATTGGAGGTGTCAGAGACCCTTACGGTTGTCCACAGTTGCAATCAAGGAGCAAGGCTGACAAAAAGGAAGTGCTGCCGGATGCAGGTGACCCCTCGCAGGGAACACAACAGGAGCGATGCGAAGGAGAGGCCTACATGCTAGAGCTGTCTCTCACGCCTCTCACGCGCCCCCAGCTACTCACTGCCACACTGAGCATTGGGGGACCTCTCACCGCAGTCCAGCATCGCGCACAAGAAGTGAGGCTGGCATACAGGAGGTGATGTCGGATGCCAGGTCACCCCTGGTGGTTGAACAGGGTGGGGGCAATGTGAACAAAGGACGGCGGCAGCAAAAAAGGAAGACAGCAAAAAAGGAAGAGACGCCAGACAGTGGTACATGGCAAGATGGACGTGCGAGAGGCGGCGCCAGCAAAAAGGAGGCAAAAGAAAGCGACGCTTTAGCGCCCAAGTGATGTCTGTGAGATTCGAACTCACGCCCTTTCGGACTAGCGGATCACAAATGACCTTAAGCTAGCGCCTTAGACCGCTCGGCCAAAACACCTTGTGATGTAAAGTGGACTGGCCATGCTGTACAGTTGCTTCCAAAATCATACCCACTGCCAGGGTTAAGGGGAGGGCGGACCCTTTTCGCCTAACCCGCCAAGGGAACCAACCTGACCTCAGACCAACTCAGCTTTGTGGTCCAGCCCTTTCACACTAGAAACATGGTGCGTCAATAGAGCCAAGCAGGGATTGCGCCCTGCATCGCCCTGTGTCACAATGTGTACTGTGAGCAACAGTTCAGTATGTTGTAGTTCATCCTCGAGGCCGTACCCGAGGGAGCTAGCAAGCGCACTCAGGCGCACTTAGATACAGGCACGTGTGGCTTTTCTCTTCTGTGTGTGAACCATGGAGTTGACAGGACAGTCCAGCAGGAGGAACATGTTCATGCTGCAGAAGAGACGGTGAGTGCAGTTCTAAAAGGGGGGTGGTCAAGGTCAAGCTCTTCCAGCAGTACAAGCTGTGACTTCCCTGTACGTCCTTCCACCCCTGCAGAGTGGCCAGCTGATGCCCCACCAGACACCTCCCCTGCCATGCTTGGCCTGACCTCATACTTTGCTTCTGTCTTTAGGTGTCCACTGCGGCACACTCTGCACCAGGGGCAAGGGGCACGAGGTGGGGTGATGGTGTCGCCGGAGGACACAAGGCCAGCAATTCTGTGCTGGAGGGTGTCGCGAGGGTGCCAAGGGGCTGGTGGAGGATGGGACGAGTCAGGTGGGTGTGTGGGAGCGCGCAGGGGTGGGCGTAAGTTAGCACATATGTGCTGTATGCAGATCCCCTCCAGCAGCCCCTCCGGTACACCCCGCGCGTGCCACCCCTCGCGCGCCCCCTGCCGAGTGCGATCACGCGCCCCAGCCACGCTCACCCGGATGAGCATTGTTGTCCTGCGCCACCGAACAACAAGACCCCACAAAGCCTGGTCAGCTCCCCCCTCCTGCCCTCCAGCACCACCATGTCCCGTCTGCCCAGTGACACCACCCTCAGCATTGCCACACCCGTCGCGCATCATGGGGCGCTCGTGCACTGGGCCTTGAGGGTCGAGAGTGTCAAGGGGGAGCTGCGCGCGGCGTTGGAGGTGGGCGCGGCTTTGGAGGCGCGCGCGGCGTTGGGGGTGCGTGGCGAGGACAAGGAGGTGGTGCACAAGCTGCATCGCTGCGGTGGCTCTGAACGGGAAGGGGCAGGTCAGGTCAATGATGGTGATCCTGTGGAACCCAGAGCGCGTGAGCGAGCTCGTAGGGGGGGAATGGAGAGCTTTGGCTCAGGCAGCAGTACCACCTGAGCTGCGAGAGGGCGAGAGGCAGGAAGGGAAGGCCACACCCACAGAAGAGGGTCCTGCCGCCGGCTTTGGCGAGCGCAGGCGGCCCGCGGGGGGTGCAGAGAGGGAGAAATCCTCGTTTCAGGTCGGAACCAAGAATTAGAGCCCATGTTGCTACCGGTAGGGCGTGGGGTATGTGTAGAAAGAGAGAGGAGGAAAAACGGCGAAGAACTGGCTAAGTCAGAGCAAGAACAGTGAAGAGGGTGAGGAGGGGGTGCCTGCGGCCACAGGCAACGCGCAGGGTAAAGAGAGGGGTACCGCTAGATGCGGACGGGTGCGGTAGGGTGGGGGGAAGAAGAAGGAAAGAGAAAAGAGGGGAAACGAGCGAGAAATGGGAGAAAAGGAGTGAGCCAAAGGCAGAAGGCGATGGGGAGGGGCGCTGCCGACAGGGTAATAGTGCGGCTGCGGGCTCAGAAGGTGTGTGCGAGTGCGTAGGATGGAAAGAAACGGAAGAAAGGGGAGGAAGCGGATGAGAAAGCGGAAAAGGAGGATGGGGAGAGGAAGAAAGGGGAGGAAGCGGATGAGAAAGCGGAAAAGGAGGATGGGGGAGAGGTTGGCGCCGCGCCGCCGATACGACATGATGAGGAAGCAGACGAGCCACATTGGGGGTGGTGCGTAGAGCGTGTGGGAGTAGCTGTGAGAATGGAGGAGGAAAAAGAGGCGGAGATGGGGGAGGGAGAAGGAAAGAGGAGGGTGGGCAGCGGGTCAGTTGGCGCACCACGGTACACCTGAATCTCCCCTGCCCTTGCCATTGCCCGCACCCCATTGCCTAGTCCCCCTTCTGCCCTCTCCCGTCTCCCTCCAGCCGCGCAGTGTCGTGGTAGCGCGGGAAGCGCAATGTGTCGGCCATGAAGTCGAGGATGGTGAACTTGAGTGCGGCGTCCCCGAGGAGTGTCTCGGCGGCGGGACTGCGCGGTGCGACAGTCGCGAGAGGAGGCGCATGCGGGTGTGGGCGTGGAGCGGGCAGTTGACGAGGTAGTGCTCACGCGTCTCGAGCTCACCGCAGTGGCACCCCCGTTGGCGCGCTGAGAGAGAGAGAGAGAGAGATCCTTGTTTCAAGTCGGAATCGGGAACTGGAGCCCATGTCGACTAGCAGAAGGGGACCCGCTGCCACGGGTAGGGTGTGGGGTATGTGTAGAAAGAACGAGGGAGAAAAACGGTGAAGAACGGGCTAAGTTGGAGCGAAAACGGTGAAGAGAGTGAGGAGGGGGTGCCTGCGGCCACAGACGGCGCGCAGGGTCAAGTTGGGGGTGCCATCAGGCGTAGGTAGGTGCGGTGGGGCGGGGAGAAGAAGAAAGAAAGGAAAAGGAGGAGAAACAGGCAAGAAATGAGCGAAAAGGATTGAGGGGAAGAGGGGTGACGATGGGAAGGTGAGCTGTGCCGCCGACAGCGTAGTAATGCGGCTGTGGGCTCAGAAGGTGTGTGTAAGTGTATACGAGGCAAAAGAATTGGAGAAAAGGGAGGGGAAACGGGTGAGAAAGGGGAAAAGGAGGGAGGGTGAGGGGTTGGCGCTGCATCACCGACAAGGCGCGGAGGGGGGCGGGTGTGCCGCATAGGGGTGGTGTGTAAGGGGTGTGGGAATGAATATGCGAGGGGGGGGGAAAAAACCGGAATTGGGGGCGGGAGGGAGGGGGCAGCGGGTCAGTCGGCGCATCACAGCACACCTGGATCTCTCCGGCCTCGCCATCGCCCGCACCGCATCGCCTAGTCCCCCTTTTGCCTCTTCCCGCCTTCCTCCGTCCGCGCGCTGTCGTGGTAGCGCGGGAAGCGCGACGTGTCGGTGATGAAGTCAAGCATGGCGTACTTGAGCGCCGCGTCGCCCACGAGCGTCGTGAGCGGTGGGAGGGCGCGGTGAGGTAGTCGTGAGAGTAAGCGCGCGCGGGCGCGGGCGTGGAGCGGGCAGTTGAGGAGATAGTGCTCGCGGGTCTCCTCCTCGCCGCACTCGCACGCCCCGTCGGCGCGTTGGCGTGTCCGCGCGAGGTAGCTGTTGAGCGAGGCGCAGTCGAGGCGCAGGCGTGTTAGCAGCGATGCCTGGCGCCTTGATAGGCCGGCGTGGTAGCGGTGGGCGGTCGAGGGGGAGGGGGCGAGGCGGTGCAAGCCGCGGCCGACCTTTGCCGCGGCCCACTCCTGCTCCCACCTCGCGCGCTCCTCGGCCTTGTGCTGCTGCCACAGCACCGAGACGGCCTTGGGCAGCGCCTCGCCGCCCTCGACGAGCCCGTCGGCGGTGAGCGCGCCGCGTTGCTCGAGGCGGGGCGGGAACTTGGGCGGGACGCGCGCCGCGACCTCGGCGCTCGTCTCCCCTTGTCCTCGCCCCTCCCAATCGCTCTCGTCCCCGCTGGACGAGCTGCTTGAGCTGCTATGGCCGTCCCACGGCCGCATCACCATCCGGCGCCGACGCGCGGGCGGGCGGGGGCGCGCTGACGTGGCCCCTGCCCCTCCTCCTCCTCCTCCACCCGCCGCCGCCGCCTTCGCCTCCGCACCGGCGCGCTCGTTCCCCTCGACATCCCGATGACCCGGCACCCACCGCAGGCGCACATTGAGCAGCGGGTGCGTCCTCTCAAGCTCGAGGAGGAGGGCTCGGACCGCGAGGCGGTGCTGCTGCCCTGAGGTGGGCGCGGGCGAGGCGGGCTGGAGCAGCACCGCCTGGTTGTCGATGGCGATGAGGACGGTGGTGGGCTGCGTGGGCGGAGGGGACTCAGCGAGGGTCGCGAGGGCCAGGCGGAGCCCCTCGAGCTCCGCGACGTAGACCGTCTGGAGGATGCCGAGTTGACGCCGTAGCGCCGCCCACAGCAACTCGTCGCCTTCTTCGTCACCATCCAGCACCATGCGTGACACGACGCCGGCGCCGGCGCGGCCGCTGAGGAGCGAGCCGTCCGAGTAGACGAGGAGCGACTCGGACGGGAGGGCAGCAATCTCAGCCAGGTGCGCCTCAAGCGCCTTCTCCTTCGTCTCGTCGATGCGGACGTCAGGCGTGGGGTCGGGCGCCCAGGGCGCGACGGGGTCCGGGAGGAGGGTCTCGGCGTTGAGGTCGGGTGCGAGGAGCGGGAACGTGGTGAGGGCGCGGTGGAGCGGGCGCGTCCGCGCGAGGTGGGCGTTGAGCGGTGCGCAGTCGAGCCGCAGCCGCGCAAGCAGCGATGCCTGGCGGCGCGTGAGTCCGGTGTGGTAGCGCTGAGCGGTGGAGGGGGAGGGGGCGAGGCGGTGAGAGGTGGAGCAGCGCGCGCGGCGCGCGTGCGAGGAGGGCGGGAAATCGAGCGTCGATGAGGAGGGGGCGGTGCAGGCGGCGACGACGACGCCCGCGGGCGCTGCGGCCGCGGGGAGCGCGCAGGAGGAGTGCAAGGGGCCTGCGAGCGCCCCTGCACCACGCGCAGTGAGCGCGCAGGCGGCAGAGCGCGAGAAGAGTGAGGCGGAGGAGGACAAGGGGGACCTCGCGAATCTCGCTAAGTCCCTCACGGTGGTCGTCGAGGTGCCCACAGCGCGCTCAATTACATCCGCCCGCTTTTCTACTCCCGTCGCTAGCCCCCCACAGCTCGCCTCGCCTGACTACACACCCATCCGCCCGGCCCGCGTGTCGTCGCCGCCCAACTCCGCCTTCGAGGAGGTCGACGAGGCGGAGGTCGACAACTTGACGACGATTTCTGCGGAGGAGTCGAGGGCGCAAGTCAGTCGCCCTCCTCTGTATGCACACCCGGTGGAGGCTACGCGCCCGCATCGAGACCAGCGACGCCCACGCGAGTGAGGAAGAAAACGCACCCGCAGGCTCCATCTCCCGCACTCCCCGTCACCCGCGCCCGTCGCCGCATCGCCCGCGCCGTCCGATATGCTCCTTGTGACCCTCGACCTCCGGCGGGACGAGCGCGATGAGCCTCGCCAGCGCATCGCCTGTCTCGCCGCTCTCCGCGCGCGATCTCGCGCACTCGCGACGGATGAGCCCGTCCAGCGACAGCGACTCGACCGTCACCCTCGCGCCGAAGACGCCGAGCGTGAGCGCGAGCAGCGCCGAGTCCGTCGGGTACGGCGATGAGGAGAGCGAGGCGAACGCGCTGCGCGCGCGCCGTGTCGCTGCGCGCGAAGAGGACGGTCAGCAATCGCCCGATGAACTCGACCTCCTGTTGCCGCCGTCAGCGGCCCGCCGCACCGCGTCCGCATGAAATGCGGACGCTCACCATCGTATCCTACAACGTTCACCGATCTGCCGACCACGTCTGGCCGGCCCTCCTCTCCAACCGCGCCCTCCATGATGTCGACCTCCTCCTCCTCCAAGAACCCCCCGCACGCTCCCTCCGGTCCCGCCCGGCTGGTCCGTGTTCTCCCCCACCCCTGACGAGCGAGAGGAAGGCGGGACGCACCCGATCCGCTCCATCCTCCTCGTCTCCTCCCGCCTCCCGCCCGACTCGGTCACGCAAGTCGCGACGACGTCCGGCGCCTACCTCATCGGCGTCGATCTGCGGGCGGGATCGACGTCAGTACGCGTCCTTGGCGTGTACAACCTGAGCAAGGGCTCGCACGTGCGAGCGCACAACGCTACCCTCGAGCGCGACCTCCCTCCCATGCTCGCTGCTGCGCCACCCGACTCGCTCGTCGTGGTCGCGGGCGACTTCAACCTGTCGCACCCGTCGTGGGATGATCAGTGCGTGTCCCCGACAGAGCAGGAGGAGGAAGCAGCACTCACCTTCACCGCAGCGGGACTTGCCCATCTTCTCCCCTCCTCAACGCCGACCTGGTTCCCGGCCGGGCGGCAGGGTGGCCGCCCGAAGCCGCTCGACCTCGTCCTCGGCTGCCTGCGGGCGGGCGAGAAAGTCGTCAGCTGCGGCGTCGACGAACGCCTTGAGTCCGGCAGCGACCATCGACCCGTCCGTCTCGCCTCGACCTTGCGCCGCCGCCCGCGGCGACCCGCCGCCCCGCCTTCCGTCGCGCTGACCCTGACGCGCTGCGCGCCGCGACGAGCGCCGCGCGCCGCGCTCCTCGCTGCCGCCCCCGCCTCCTCAACGAGGAAGCAGAGAGACTCAAGACCCTCCTCGCCTCCATCACTGACACCGTTCTCAGCAAACCTCCTCGCACAACCATCGCCCTCCCATTCTCCATTCTGGTCCGCCAAACTCGCTGCCGCGAGCGCCGACGCCCGCTGCGTCGCCAACCGGGCGCATCGAGTGCGCGTCGCCGCCGCGCACCGCGGCGAGCGCGTCGACGAGGCGCATGAGGCGCGCCGCGCCGCGAAAGCGGCGCGGAATCGCCTGAAGGCGATGATGCGGCGGGATGCGAGGGAGTGGGAGGAGCGAGAAGTCGTTGAGGTGTCGGAAAAGACGCTGTGGACGGTGGTCAAGCGCAAACTCGGGTCAGCGTCCCCTTTCACTACGCCTCCGCTGAGGAAGGGAGACGGGACGTTCGTGACGGTGCCGCATGAGAAGATGGCGCTCCTGCGGCCCCTCCTCCTCCCCGTCGTCCAGCCCGCCCTCCCGTGCGCCGCCGCGCCGCCTGCGCCCGCCGCACCCGCCGAGCCCGATGCGCCCGCCGGAGAAGCGCGCGCGCGACCCGGCTCGAGGTCGAAGATGGCGAAGTCGGCGATTCCTGCGGAGGAGACGAGGCAGCAAGTCAGTCCTTCTCCTCGTGTTATCACACCCGCGGTGGGCTGCGCGTCGAGTAAAAGAGAAGCGCGCCACGCACATGAGCATCACGCCCCAGTGCACGCAGACTCGCTCGCACCCCGCCCACACCCACAGCTCGCGCCGTCGCCGAGCTCCGCCGCCGCGCCTACGCGCACGGCGCCGAGGGCGCCGTCGCCGTCGTCGAGGTCGTCGTCGAGCGAGGAGGTCAAGGAGAGGGAGTCGAGGTCGAGGTCGAGGTTGAGGTCGAGGTCGAGGTCGAGGTCGAGGTCGAGGTCGAGGTCGAGGTCGAGGTCGAGGTCGAGGTCGAGGTCGAGGTCGAGGTCGAGGTCGAGGTCGAGGTCGGACGTCGAGTCAGGTCGGTCAGGTCGAGGTCGAGGTCGAGGTCGAGGTCGAGGTCGAGGTCGAGGTCGAGGTCGAGGTCGAGGTCGAGGTCGAGGTCGAGGTCGAGGTCGAGGTCGAGGTCGAGGTCGAGGTCGAGGTCGAGGTCGAGGTCGAGGTCGAGGTCGAGGTCCGGGTCGAGGTCGAGGTCGTCGAGGTCGAGGTCGTCGAGGTCGACAAGTCGCGGGGCATCTGCGGAGGAGCAAGGGCAACAAGTCAGTCCCCCTCCTCATGTATTCACACGCCGGAGAGGGTGTGTGCCGAGTAAAAGGAATGACGGCCACGCACCTGAGCATCCCCCGCCACACGCAGATCCGCCCAAGGTTCCCCCCTCGCTCGCCGCGCCCGCCCCCGCGCCGCCCGCCGCTCCGCCGTCGCTGCTGCCGTGCTTCCTCAGCGGGCGTAGTGAAAGGGCTGACCCGAGTTTGCGCTTGACCACCGTCCACAGCGTCTTTTCCGACACCTCAACGACTTCTCGCTCCTCCCACTCCCTCGCATCCCGCCGCATCATCGCCTTCAGGCGATTCCGCGCCGCTTTCGCGCGGCGGCGCTTCATGCGCCTCGTCGAGCTCGCGCGGTGCCGGCGGCGACGCGCTCGATGCGCCGGTTGGCGACGCGGGCGGGCGCCGCGGCAGCGAGTTTGGCGGACCAGAATGGAGAATGGGAGGGCGATGGTTGTGCCGAGGAGGTTTGCTGAGGGGAACGGTGTCAGTGATGGAGGCGAGGAGGGTCTTGGTGAGTCTCTCTGCTTCCTCGTTGACGAGGAGAGGCGAGTCGAGGGCGGCAGGCGCGGGGAGCGCGGCCGCGGCGCTCTCGTACGCGGCGCGCAGCGCGTCAGGGTCAGCGCGACGGAAGGCGGGGCGCGGCGGGTCGCCGCGGGCGGGCGGCGCAAGGTCGAGGACGAGACGGACGGGTCGATGGTCGCTGCCGGACTCAAGGCGTTCGTCGACGCCGCAGCTGACGACTTTCTCGCCCGCCCGCAGGCAGCCGAGGACGAGGTCGAGCGGCTTCGGGCGGCCACCCTGCCGCCCGGCCGGGAACCAGGTCGGCGTTGAGGAGGGGAGAAGATGGGCAAGTCCCGCTGCGGTGAAGGTGAGTGCTGCTTCCTCCTCCTGCTCTGTCGGGACACGCACTGATCATCCCACGACGGGTGCGACAGGTTGAAGTCCCGCGACCACGACGAGCGAGTCGGGTGGGCAGCAGCGAGCAGCATGGGAGGAGGTCGCGCTCGAGGGTAGCGTTGTGCGCTCGCGTCGCGAGCCCTTGCTCAGGTTGTACGCCAGGGCGCGTACTGACGTCGATCCGCCCGCAGATCGACGCCGATGAGGTCGCCGGACGTCGTCGCGACTTGCGTGACCGAGTCGGGCGGGAGGCGGGAGGAGACGAGGAGGATGGAGCGGATCGGGTGCGTCCCGCCTTCCTCTAGCTCGTCAGGTGGGGAGGAGCGGACCAGCCGGGCGGGACCGGAGGAGCGTGCGGGGTTCTTGGAGGAGGAGGAGGTCGACATCATGGAGGGCGCGGTTGGAGAGGAGCCGGCCAGACGTGGTCGGCAGATCGGTGAACGTTGTAGGATACGATGGTGAGCGTCCGCATTTCATGCGGACGCGGTGCGGCGGGCCGCTGACGGCGGCAACAGGAGGTCGAGTTCATCGGGCGATTGCTGACCGTCCTCTTCGCGCGCAGCGACACGGCGCGCGCGCAGCGCGTTCGCCTCGCTCTCCTCATCGCCGTACCCGACGGACTCGGCGCTGCTCGCGCTCACGCTCGGCGTCTTCGGCGCGAGGGTGACGGTCGAGTCGCTGTCGCTGGACGGGCTCATCCGTCGCGAGTGCGCGAGATCGCGCGCGGAGAGCGGCGAGACAGGCGATGCGCTGGCGAGGCTCATCGCGCTCGTCCCGCCGGAGGTCGAGGGGGTCACAAGGAGCATATCGGACGGCGCGGGCGATGCGGCGACGGGCGCGGGCGACGGCGAGTGCGGGAGATGGAGTCTGCGGGTGCGTTTTCTTCCTCACTCGCGTGGGCGTCGCTGGTCTCGTGATGCGGGCGCGTAGCCTCCACCGGGTGTGCATACAGAGGAGGGCGACTGACTTGCGCCCTCGACTCCTCCGCAGAAATCGTCGTCAAGTTGTCGACCTCCGCCTCGTCGACCTCCTCGAAGGCGGAGTTGGGCGGCGACGACACGCGGGCCGGGCGGATGGGTGTGTAGTCAGGCGAGGCGAGCTGTGGGGGGCTAGCGACGGGAGTAGAAAAGCGGGCGGATGTAATTGAGCGCGCTGTGGGCACCTCGACGACCACCGTGAGGGACTTAGCGAGATTCGCGAGGTCCCCCTTGTCCTCCTCCGCCTCACTCTTCTCGCGCTCTGCCGCCTGCGCGCTCACTGCGCGTGGTGCAGGGGCGCTCGCAGGCCCCTTGCACTCCTCCTGCGCGCTCCCCGCGGCCGCAGCGCCCGCGGGCGTCGTCGTCGCCGCCTGCACCGCCCCCTCCTCATCGACGCTCGATTTCCCGCCCTCCTCGCACGCGCGCCGCGCGCGCTGCTCCACCTCTCACCGCCTCGCCCCCTCCCCCTCCACCGCTCAGCGCTACCACACCGGACTCACGCGCCGCCAGGCATCGCTGCTTGCGCGGCTGCGGCTCGACTGCGCACCGCTCAACGCCCACCTCGCGCGGACGCGCCCGCTCCACCGCGCCCTCACCGCGTTCCCGCTCCTCGCGCCCGACCTCAACGCCGAGACCCTCCTCCCGGACCCCGTCGCGCCCTGGGCGCCCGACCCCATGCCCGACGTCCGCATCGACGAGACGAAGGAGAAGGCGCTTGAGGCGCACCTGGCTGAGATTGCTGCCCTCCCGTCCGAGTCGCTCCTCGTCTACTCGGACGGCTCGCTCCTCAGCGGCCGCGCCGGCGCCGGCGTCGTGTCGCGCATGGTGCTGGATGGTGAGGAAGAAGGCGACAAGTTGCTGTGGGCGGCGCTACGGCGTCAGCTCGGCGTCCTCCAGACGGTCTACGTCGCGGAGCTCGAGGGGCTCCGCGTGGCCCTCGCGACCCTCGCTGAGTCCCCTCCGCCCACGCAGCCCACCACCGTCCTCATCGCCATCGACAACCAGGCGGTGCTGCTCCAGCCCGCCTCGCCCGCGCCCACCTCAGGGCAGCAGCACCGCCTCGCGATCCGAGCCCTCCTCCAAAAGCTTGAGAGGACGCACCCGCTGCTCAACGTGCGCCTTCGGTAGGTGCCGGGTCATCGGGATGTCGAGGGGAACGAGCGCGCCGATGCGGAGGCGAAGGCGGCGGCGGCGGGTGGAGGAGGAGGAGGAGGGGCGGGGGCCACGTCAGCGCGCCCCCGGCCGCTCGCGCGTCGGCGCCGGATGGTGATGCGGCCGTGGGACGGCCATAGCAGCTCAAGCAGCTCGTCCAGCGGGGACGAGAGCGATTGGGAGGGGCGAGGACAAGGGAGACGAGCGCCGAGGTCGCGTCGCCAAGTCCCGCCCGCCTCGAGCAGCGCGGCGTCCTCACCGCCGACGGGCTCGTCGAAGGCGAGCTGCCCAAGGCCGTCTCGGCGCTGTGGCAGCAGCACAAGGCCGAGGAGCGCGCGAGGTGGGAGCAGGAGTGGGCCGCGGCAAAGGTCGGCCGCGGCTTGCGCCTCGCCCCCTCCCCCTCGACCGCCCACCGCTACCACGCCGGCCTATCAAGGCGCCAGGCATCGCTGCTAACACGCCTGCGCCTCGACTGCGCCTCGCTCAACAGCTACCTCGCGCGGACACGCCAGCGCCGGCGACGGGGCGTGCGAGTGCGGCGAGGAGGAGACCCGCGAGCACTATCTCCTCAACTGCCCGCTCCACGCCCGCGCCCGCGCGCGCTTACTCTCACGACTACCTCACCGCGCCCTCCCACCGCTCACGACGCTCGTGGGCGACGCGGCGCTCAAGTACGCCATGCTTGACTTCATCACCGACACGTCGCGCTTCCCGCGCTACCACGACAGCGCGCGGACGGAGGAAGGCGGGAAGAGGCAAAAGGGGGACTAGGCGATGCGGTGCGGGCGATGGCGAGGCCGGAGAGATCCAGGTGTGCTGTGATGCGCCGACTGACCCGCTGCCCACCCTCCTTTTCCCCTCTCCCTCCCCCAATTCCGCTTTTTTCCCCCTCCCCTCGCATATTCATTCCCACACCCCTTACACACCACCCCTATGCGGCACACCCGCCCCCCTCCGCGCCTTGTCGGTGATGCAGCGCCAACCCCTCACCCTCCCTCCTTTTCCCCTTTCTCACCCGTTTCCCCTCCCTTTTCTCCAATTCTTTTGCCTCGTATACACTTACACACACCTTCTGAGCCCACAGCCGCATTACTACGCTGTCGGCGGTGCAGCTCCCCTCCCCATCGTCACCCCTCTTCCCCTCAACCCTTTTCGCTCATTTCTTGCCCGTTTCTCCTCCTTTTCCTTTCTTCTTCTGCCCCCCGCCCCACCGCACCTACCTACGCCTGATGGCACCCCCCAACTTGACCCTGCGCGCCGTCTGTGGCCGCAGGTAGCCCCTCCTCACCCCCTCTACCGTTTTCGCTCCAACTTAGCCATCTCTTCACCGTTTTTCTCCCTCTCTCTTTCTACACATACCCCACACCCTACCCGTGGCAGCGGGTCCCCTTCTGCTAGTCGACATGGGCTCCAGTTCCCGATTCCGACTTGAAACAAGGATCTCTCTCTCTCTCTCTCTCTCAGCGCGCCAACGGGGGTGCCACTGCGGTGAGCTCGAGACGCGTGAGCACTACCTCGTCAACTGCCCGCTCCACGCCCACACCCGCATGCGCCTCCTCTCGCGACTGTCGCACCGCGCAGTCCCGCCGCCGAGACACTTTTCGGGGACGCCGCACTCAAGTTCACCATCCTCGACTTCATGGCCGACACATTGCGCTTCCCGCGCTACCACGACACTGCGCGGCTGGAGGGAGACGGGAGAGGGCAGAAGGGGGACTAGGCAATGGGGTGCGGGCAATGGCAAGGGCAGGGGAGATTCAGGTGTACCGTGGTGCGCCAACTGACCCGCTGCCCACCCTCCTCTTTCCTTCTCCCTCCCCCAACTCCGCCTCTTTTTCCTCCTCCATTCTCACAGCTACTCCCACACGCTCTACGCACCACCCCCAACGTGGCTCATCTGCTTTCTCATCATGTCGTATCGGCGGCGCGGCGCCAACCTCTCCCCCATCCTCATTTTCCGCTTTCTCATCCGCTTCCCATCCCCTTTCTTCCGTTTCTTTGCATCCTACGCACTCGCACACACCTTCTGAGCCCGCAGCCGCACCATTACGCTGTCGACAGCGCAGCTCCCCTCCCCATTGCCTTCTGCCTATCACTCACTTATTTTCTCCCATTGCTCACTCGCTTCCCCTCTTTTGTCTTTCGTTTTTGATCCCCCCACCCCACCGGACCCGTACGCATTCAGCGGTACCCCTCTCTTTACCCTGCGTGTCGCATGTGGCCGCAGGCACCCCCTCCTCACCCTCTTCACTGTTCTCGCTCCAACTTAGCCAGTTCTTCGCCGTTTTTCCTCCTCTCTCTTTCTACACATGCCCCACACCCTACCGGTAGCAACATGGGCTCTAGTTCTCGGTTCCGACTTGAAACGAGGATCTCTCTCTCTCTGCACCCCCAGCAGGCGGCCTGCGCTCGCCAAAGCCGGCGGCAGGACCCTCTTCTGTGGGTGTGTTCTTCCCTTCCTGCCTCTTGCCCTCTCGCAGCTCAGGTGGTACTGCTGCCTGAGCCAAAGCTCTCCTTTCCCTCCTACGAGCTCGCTGACGCGCTCTGGGTTCCACAGGATCACCATCATTGACCTGACCTGCCCCTTCCCGTTCCGAGCCACCGCAGCGATGCAGCTTGTGCACCGCCTCCTCGTGCTCGCCACGCACCCCCAACGCCGGCGCGCCTCCAACGCCGCGCACAGCTCCCCCTCGACACCCTCGACCTTCGGTGCCCAGTGCACGAGCGCCCCGTGATGCGCGTCGGGTGTGGCAACGCTGAGGCCTCCAGTGCAGCACAGGTGACCTGCCTATTTTTTATTGTGCAGGTGGAGGAGGATGGTGTCACTGGGCAGACGGGACGTGGTGGTGTTGGAGGGCAGGAGGGGTGAGCTGACCAGGCTTTGAGGGGTCTTGTTGTTCGGTGGCGCAGGACAACAATGCTCGTCCGGGTGAGTGTGACCGGGGCGCGTGATCGCACTCGGCGCGGGGTGCGCGAGGGGTGGCACACGCGCGCTGGGCGTACCGGAGGGGCTGCTGGAGGGCATCTGCATACAGCACATATGTGCACACGTATGCCCACCCCTGCGCTCCCACACACCCACCTGACTCATCCCATCCTCCACCGGCCCCTTGGCACCCTCACGACACCCTCCAGCACAGAATTGCTGGCCTTGTGCCCTCCTGCGACACCATCATCCCACCTCGTGCCCCTTGCCCCTGGTGCAGAGGGTGCCGCAGTGGACACCTAAACACAGAAGCAACGTATGAGGTCAGGCCGAGCAGGGCAGGGGAGGTGTCTGGTGGGGCATCATCTGGCCACTCTGCAGGGGTGGAAGGTCGTACAGGGAAGTCACAGCTTGTACTGCTGGAAGAGCTTGACCTTGACCACCCCCCTTGTAGAACTGCACTCACCGTCTCTTCTGCAGCATGAACATGTTCCTCCTGCTGGACTGTCCCGTCAACTCCATGGTTCACACGCAGAAGAGAAAAGCCACACGTGCCTGTATCTAAGTGCGCCTGAGTGCGCTTGCTAGTTCCGTGTGACACAGCGCGACGCAGGGCGCAACCCCTGCTTGGCTCTATTGACGCAACATGTTTCTAGTGTGAAAGGGCTGGAAAAGACCACAAAGCTGAGTTGCTCTGAGGGTCAGGTTGGTTCCCTTCGCAGGTTAGGCGAAAAGGGTCCGCCCTCCCCTTGACCCTGGCGGTGGGTGTAATGTCAACAGAATCTGTAAAGCATTGCCAGACCACTTTGCATCGCAAGGTGTTTTGGCCGAGCGGTCTAAGGCGCTAGCTTAAGGTCATTGGTGATCCGCTAGTCCGAAAGGGCGTGAGTTCGAATCTCACAGACATCACTTAGGCGCTAAGCGTCGCTTTCTTTTGCCTCCTTTTTGCTGGTGCCGCCTCTCGCACATCCATCTTGCCATGTACCACTGTCTGGCGTCTCTTCCTTTTTTGCTGCCGCCGTACTTTGTTCACATTGCTCCCACCCTGTTCAACCACCAGGGGTGACCTGGCATCCGACATCACCTCCTGTATGCCAGCCTCACTTCTTGTGCGCCATGGTGGACTGCTGTGAGAGGGGACCCAATGCTCAGTGTGGCAGTGAGTAGCCGGGGGCGTGAGAGAGGCGTGAGAGACAGCTCTAGCATGTAGGCCTCTCCTTTGCATCACTCCTGCTGTGTTCCCTGCGAGGGGTCACCTGCATCCGGCATCACTTCCTTTTTTGTCAGCCTTGCTTCTTGATTGCAACTGTGGACAACCGCGAGGGTCTCTGACACCTCCAATGTCGCACTAAGTACAGTGTGAACAGAACAGCCATCTGCACTGCCTTGTTAAAGCGCATTCACGCCAAGCAAGGACACACAGCGCTTCCTTCTGAGGCCCATCTCGTGTCGCGATCCGTCGAGGGGTCAATGTAAGGCTGTAAGGCTGCCAGATTACAATATCTTTCAGAGCTGTGTTCCTTGTATATGATTGCAGCTTCCTTACACGATCGTGCGGATCTTAAGGCGTCCAAGGGGGGCAGGCTCTGCCAGTTTGCACTTCCACGGGACGCTGCGCGACTGTAGAGCAATGCTAGACTGTTTATAGAGGTTCATTGCACAAGGAGGGGCCTACAACACTGTCAGACGGGGAGAGCGGAGGGGAGTAGCCACATTCTAAGGCATTCGGTTAGTACAAACCGCCGTGTGGGAGCGAGCATATGCGCATGAAGCAAAGAGAGAGAAGCACACGCGAACGAGAGAAGAACGCAAGCGAAAGAAAGGTCGTGCAAGCCAAGGGCCAAGACGAGCGACTTGGCGACGGCTGTTGCGTGGTGTTGTGCGGAACGAGCGAGCGAGTGTCGGTTGTACGAAAGCGGAAGCGCTGAACGCCGCGCCGCAGCCGGGAGGTCAGCAAACGAAGGTCCCGGAGGCGAGACGGCGAGCGCGCCTCGTCAAGCGTTTCTTGCACGTCCGGCGCACGTTCAGTATACCAGCGGCAGCACCTCATGACAGGGAGAATCGCGCCAGTGCGGCAGGGTGTGCTGAGTGCGCGTGCGGTGGCGAGCGTGGTCTCATTGGCCGGGGACGATATCGGCGAGGGAGGCGGTTGAGCGGGCGTGGTTCACGGGTGATGTTGTGGTGCTGCTGCTGACTCCTGAGCGCTTGTGCGAGTGCAACGCTCAACGGAGCGCATGCGAGCAAAGTGAGCGGTGGGAGCGGAGGCAAAAGGAGTGGCGCGTGGCGAGGGCGACGACGCTGCAGTTCCTCGCGCCTCCCCTTGACAGGAGCAAGCCGCACCGGACGGAGTGCTTGCAGCTCTTGCACCTCCCCTCGAGCAAATCACCCCCCCTCCTCCTCTCGACATTCAACCTGCTCCCGTCGCCTCGCTTTCGCTTCTGCGGGTGCAGAGATGGACCTGAAGCAAAGGCCTTCAGGAGCCGTACAAGCGTTGCAAAGGGCTCGAAGGGGTTGCGACTGTAAGATTTGCCTGCGCCGGCAGGACTGTAAGGCGCCTAAGCCTTATAAGCGCGGCTGGCAGTTCGCAACGCGGCCCTGGCTTGATCCCATTGCAGCTACAACCCCAATCTTTGCAACCACTGGTATCCTGGAGGTCCTTGCCCAGAGGGATGTAGTCACTCTTGTTCAGGAGGTATCACTGACTACTGCACAGGGCAAACAAAGGAGGATGCCGCTGCTCACACCAGCGCTACCCGATGTGTATGCAGTGGCGGGCGCGGCGTCTATCAAGCCCCTATGGCTCAGTGGCAGAGCGTTCGCCTAGTAAGCGAAAGGTCCATAGTTCGATCCTGTGTGGGGCATAACTTTGCCTCTTTGGCGTACCTTTTGCATTTCTAGCGCAGCACCATGCCTTCTGTTGCTTCGCGGGCACATGACAATTGCAGATCCACCCAACAGCATTGGCACTCGAGCTCCTCCACTAACATGAATCTGGGCCACAGAGTGGTGATTGCGCAGCCAGTCTGCCTGCAGCTGGTTGTACATGGCTCAAATGTGAACAGGGGCATGGGAAGCAGTGTGAACCAAGCAATGATGGCCCGCTCACAAACCGACACCATCCTGCTCCCATTCCACCACCCATCCTCGCCTTGGGAGTCCACTGCCATACAAACACGCACCCGATCAGCGCAGACACATCTGGAAGGCAGAGAATCTGCCTGCACCGGGCTGATCAGTGCACTCCAGACAAGGGGGTGAGCAAGTGCAAGTCAAGGCGCAGGAGTTCACTCAGAAATGGGAGACTCGGCAACAAGCGAAAGGGTCATTGGCGGAGCCTCTCTGCATCACACAGATCGAAGACAGCGCTGGGAGAGCCTGAGTTGGTACATGACCCCTCACCTAGTGAGCACAAGGTGGACTCGGATAGGTATGCAGGATTGGTCGCAATGTGAGGACACTGTACTGGTCCCTCTGACGCTGATGTCATCTCCGCAATGTGCTTTGTCTCTGTCACCCACCATTCGGCTGCAACAGATGCTTGCGGAGTTGCAAGTATTGTGTGAGCGCTGGGGATTCAGACAGGCAGGCACACATACGCTTTTCAAGAGGCAGGTGAACGACTAAGGGAAGAACTGACTTGAGCATGGCACATAGACTTGAGAGCAGCAGGTACAGCATGAAGCTGTCGGCGACTGGTCGCTTCACTGCACTGCAGACCAGGCACCTTCGGTGAAGCAGGGATGGCTGCCACAACCTTTCGGAGGCAGGGGCAACGAGGGCGCCGGTGTTGTATGCTGAGGCACTCACCTGCAGTGGGGAGTGGGACAAGGTTCCCAGCGCTCGCAGGAATGGGAGGGCCTAGCGGAGACGCTTGTGATAAACAGCATACCGGGTGTGCAGTGTATTCTTTACTTGGATCAGGCGCGCATGACAAGGTTGCATGGTGTAGTTGGTCATCACGTCAGTTTAACATTAGTTCACTGAAGGTCCTCAGTTCAAACCTGGGTGCGATCAGTCTTTTGGTGCCCCTGCAGAAGGCGCCCTCCTTTCCTTTTGCTGTTTCGCGTGAACAGTCAGCAACTGTCAGGGCCACTCCCACAAGCGGGGCAACGTGTTGACAGTCATGCAGGACTTGTCTGCAGCTGTGAAAGCAGGCAGGACTTGCCGCACTGCTGAAGACCGACGTGTGAGCAAAGGCGGTTTTGTGCCTTCAATACAAGCTCGGTTGATCTAGTTGGTTATGATGTGGACCTAATACTTCCAGGCGTTTAGTCCAATGTCGGCGGTTCGATCCCGCCACTGAGCAGCAGCTTGGCCCACATGGGTCCTTCCTTTTGCCGGACTAGCACTGCTTCTTAAAGTTGTGTGGCTGTTCTCACTTTTGCCACCGTCTACCCTGTTCTGCACTCTCACCTCCTCTTAGACAGCCTGCTGCAGGCCAAGTTTGTAACTGTGTGCTTAGCATACATTAGACTCGGCATAAACAACGTGAAGCCCGGCGCATAGCCTCATATCTCACCAGAGGCTGTCCCTTGCACAGGCTGAGGCTCCACATCAGCAACACGCTTGAATACCACATACACGTGTGAGCGAGGGGAGAGGCCCAGAGTGTTGCTGGTAAAGGTTCCATCATTGATGGCTGACAGTGTCGGCCCAGTGTCCAGACTGTTCCCTTTCACCTCATCTTCTCAACGCCTGCAGCCTCTGAGAGCTCCGTGTGCAGGACAGGACATGGGAAGCGTGAGAGCGATGGACAGGTCTCCCTGTGAATCGCTTCTACGCCAGCTCATAGATTGCTGACACCAGGGGATGCCGACAAAGGAGGGCGGGAAGCGTCTGCGAGCGAGAAGGGAAGTCACTACGGTTCAAGCGAGGAGAGGGAGAGAATCGACTGAGCGGATCCTCATGAGGGTGAGTCTTCCCTAAAAGAGACAGCACATGTGGTACTGGGCCCAGAAAAGTACACTGACAATGGATGCGGGGGATGAGGATGACGAACCTAGCGTAGCTTTTGCAAGCAGGAAGGTCAGTCCAGAATTGGGGCGGGAGGAAGCGAGGCTGACACACCCATTGTGCCAGTTGTTGGTGACAAGGATGCCCTCATTGTGAGGTGACGGCAGAGAATGCCCTGTGCAATGCTCGAGGAGACGAAGGCGTTGACAAAGAACCAGATCGACACGAGCAACAAGATCAGGCTGCACCAGCTGTGGGAGCGGTGTCAGACGCCGTTGTCGACGTAGAGCAGGTGAAAGAGACGCACCGCAGGTTGGTGCAGTCGGTGATGATGATCTGAATGAGGATCTGGAGCGAGGCGTAGCTGACCTGTGTGAGGAGAGCGCAAGGTGAGGTCAGTTTGCCTGTACGAGGACAGCGGAAGGAGTGATGCATGAGTAGATGACGGCGCCGGCGGTGTGGATCTGCATGTTGGAGCACGCTGTGATGATAATGAACCCATGCAGTAGAAGAAGACGAACGGGGACAGGACCTCCACATGCCCGGTACCTACTGACATCACTGAATTTGGCAACACAGGGCTTGGTACCAGCCTGTATGAAGGCCTGGGCAGTCGCAATGGCACTGAGGAACACGTGTAGGGAGAACAACGACTGATCAGAGCCGGTGGAAGCCGACTGCACTCCGTCCACTTGCGCGCCCTTCCCCCACACCCCATAGAGCTTGCGGTCTCCTGCACATTTCCTATGGGTGCAGCGCAGTGGCCAGCAAAGAGAAGCTTGAGCAAGGCAACAGGTTCTATGTAGTCACAGCCTCACGGCTGGCGAGCACGCACATCACCATTGATTGTGGGGACAGGGTATGTTGAGAAGGACCAGCAGTGCACGGCTTATCCGTGTAGTGGAAGCTGGGTTGCCTGACCAAGCAGTGGAACGAGCCGGGCTGCCCTTGATGAAAGAGGTGTCAAAACGTAGAAGTCACACAATGTGTTCACTCCCTGCTCATTTCTTAGGCCGGCTATCCAGCGGGCATCTCTAACCCTTCTCCAGCCAGAGGACTGCCTCTCCACTCCTTTCTTACATACATGGGAACAGCTCGCTCACACAGCCCACCCACGGGGCAGCAGCCAGTGTAATCCACAGTTCAGTGGTGGGCTTCACTGCCTCTTTTGTCGTTTATTCACAGTACACAGCAAGTGGCTCTGCGGAGCCAGCAGCAATTTCATACAGGAGGTGTCTCTCAAGCTGGGCTAAGGACACCGAGGAGGAGAGGGCAGTGCAATAGCCTCCTCCGTCCTCATTGTCTGCTTCACTGTCTTTCAGAGCATATTGCCGCATTACTGCTGCAGAATGAACTGCCAGGTTGCGCCCTGTTGACACAAGGAGGGTTCATGGCTCTGCCAACTGCTCATCTCCTCCACTTCCCACGCGGCCGCTCTCCAACACTATATCAGCGTACTCCTCTGTGCTTGCAATGCTCCTGCACATTGCCACGGCGCTCATGGCGTGACACGGTGTTGCGCAGGGAACGCAAGGTACGATGCATGCTGCTCTCACTGTCATTTGTTGTAGTCTCGGCGTGCTTGCACCTCAATACACACCCGCACACTCGCCAGTGCGCGGCAGGACCTCTCAGAAGTCGCTGTATGATGCGGTGCTGCATGAGGGGGACAGACAGGGTAGTGACAGGGTCAATCGGGGCAGCTGGGGCGAACGGGGTGCATAGGCAGTGGTTTGTTCACATGCAACACGTGACTGGCTGTTTATTGTGAGCTTCTGACAGAAGGATTCCTGGCCTGTGCGTCACCACCCGCAAGGAGGGTGGTGAAGGCCTGGCCAAACCGAGGATCACGCCGGCTGCTGCCCCTGGGCCCACCAACGCCCATGTCACAGCTACACACCCTGTTCCCCCTCATATTGAGCTCAGAGCAGCAAAGTGGGTGACAATGGCTGCAGCAAAACAGGGAGCATGCGATGCAGCCATGCTGGAGGCAGCAGCACAGAGGGAATGCGGTGGTAGGTTCTTAGCCCACCGGTGGCTCGTGGGATCACCCCGCCTCCAAGCGTGGAAATAGACAGTGGGATAAATGGCATGACATGGCTGAACAGATCACACCAAGCCTCAATGCATTGCTGGCGGGTGGTTGCGCTCCTCATCGCTCTCGCTTCCTTGCGCACACTCACAGTTCGAGATGCATGTCACTGGAGAGACGTGAGTGGCTCACATTGCAGCAGTGGGAGAGCAATCGGGCGTGCATCCCATTGAGTAAAAGCGGCAGTGCGCTGCGGATACAGAGGGAGAGGTGCGATGAGGTGATGGCCGACAGCGAAGGGGCGTGAACTCCGGGTCTTGCTGAGCAATGAAGAATGCCGAGCACCTGCTGTGTCCACATGTCACTGGGCAAGCCCGCTGAAGCGGTCAGCGAATGGCGCAGCAGTCATGAGCTGCGGGAGGGAAGGTCAGCGGGGAACACAAGGGGAGTGAACGAGATGCCCCTGGCCTCGACCAAAAAGCCCACGACACCGTGCAATCTGCTGTGCCACCACGAGAGAGCACGCGAGAGGAGGTCGACCGATGCGGAAGCCAGAAGGTGGGAGTACGTGGAGGCGGTCAATGGCAACGCGCGCTCCCACTCCCACTCGCACAGCCTGCCGGGAGTCCCGAGACATTCAGGTTGTTGTGAGTAGGCCGCCTGAACCAAAGGCTGCATCAATAGAGCAGTGTCAACCCGCCAAGCGGGTCAACTGTTGTTGTTGTTGAGCAACACCGCGAGGAGACAATGGGCTTGCAGAGTGCTCTGAAGTTGGCGTAGACCATGCAAGATTGTCCTGGCCACAATTTAGCGGGTAGAAAGGGTGTGGGCCTGAGATGTGAGTGAAGGAGAGAAAGGCAGCGGCTCGAGACTCAGAGCGGCTAAGTCGTCCTGGGGCGAACCACCCGCCTGGTGGGGGGTTGAGCGATGGGTGGACGGTGGGTGCAGAAATCCCATTACAGCGTTCTCCCCAGCATGCAGTGCCGCTGCCATGCCTCTGTGTAGTAAACCCCCCGCCACGAAAAGATCAAGGGGCAACTCCCAAGGCAACAAAAGTGGGCCATTAACGTTGAGGAGGAGGGGAAGGGAAAGGAGCCGGGACGAAAGGCAGTGAGCGGGAGGGGGAGCGAGCGAGAAGAGACTCGCCTCCTGACAAAGGGGCGAGGTGGTGCAGCCCCCGAGAGCCCTCGCCGCCTCTCAGGGCTACGCGCTTCCACCAACTCCGTTCATCGCCTTGTCCAGAGCTTGCCCAGCACGCAGGACGCGAGGTATTGTCGTTCGATCGGTCGAGGTTGGGTCGAGGGGAGCGGGAGGTCGAGGCGGCTGGCAGCGGCGCAGGGACGGGCAGGCGAGCCCTCGCTACCCAAGCGTGGTGGTTCAGAGCTCGGCAGGCGCTCCAGCTCACGCCAAGGAGGTTGTGGTTCGAGCGTGACCGCGTGATCAGTCGAGGCGGACTCGAGGAGGAGCACGACAGTCGCTCTTTGTGGCAGGCTTCCTCACCTGCCAGGCAGCTCTGCGGACAGCTGCTTGCTCACACTCTGACTGAGTGTGTTCACCGCCTGCCGCGTCCGCGAGCATGAGCCGCGAGAGTTGATCTCCCGCGGAGAGGATGCACGTGATGTCGCTCAACTGCCCTGCTCGCCCCTCCTGGAGTTGTACGGCACAGACTTCTATGCACACCGAGGACTGCAAGATCTACACCGCCCTCCCCTTCCCCTTCTGCGCGCTCCGCTTCTCGGCCTCCCGCCTCTCCTCTCCTTCCCGCCGCCGCCGCCTGTTCTTGGCGCTTCTTCTCACGCTCCGCCTCCCTCTTAGCACGTATGGTGACGACGTGCTCCCCGACGGCGTGGAAGAGCTGCGCCTTGAGGGTGGTGGTGCCCGCGACGGAGCCTGCCCGAGACGGTGGAGAGTTGATGGAGAGTCAGCTCGAGGCTGGGAAGCCGGTAAGGAGGAAGTCGGTGCGCACCCGTCGACTTGTGGTCCTTTGCGACGTACACCTTCGACCCGAGGCACTTGCGGAGGCGGCGACCGGCGGCAGCCTCGTCCAGGCTGAGGATGCAGTCGCTCTGCGGGTGGTCCAGGCCCTGGATGAAGCGCCGGTACGAGCCGTAGACGTTGTCTGCGCGAGATCAACGACGTCAGCAGCGTGCAGGCGGTGAGAGAGCGCGGGAGACGCACAGAAGCCCTGGATGTCCTCCTTGACGGTCGCGTACCACGCGTACTCCGCCCGGGGACCCAGAGCATGCCCTCCGTCGTCGGGAGCTCGGCGCCGGTGTCCTGTAAGAGCGAGGGCGTGAACAGCGGATCGACGAAAGCGAGGGCCAAGTGCGCTCACCGCAATCTGCAGCGTGAGGAGGCGGATCACGGTCTCGAGGTCCTCGCCCGGCTGCTGCATGCCCTTGAGCTTGTCGAGGCTGAAGAAGAAGTAGCCCGAGCGAGGCGTCGCCGAAGAGGAGCAGCCGTAGGGGATGTCGCCGCCATAGATGTACGGGTGCGGGATCTCGAGCTTCGACTGCGTGAGGATGTGCTTCGACACGCGCTGACCCGCCCAGCTGCGTGCGTCATGCAGGCGGTCAGGTCGTGCAGACGAGGAGGAAGGGAGCGGGGATGAAAGCGGGGACGCACCAGCAGCACGTCAAGCAGACGACGTAACCGCGCTCGTACATGCCGGGCTCCTCCTCCTCCGCGAGCGCGACTGCTGCCACTCGAGTCGGTGGCACGGGTGTCCTCGCCGTCGAACGAGAGCTGGTCGGGGCGGGTCTTCTCCTTTGGCGCACCGTCCCGCGCTGCCGCGAGGCGCTCGGGCGACAGGAGGTCCTCGGCTCGAAGTAGACGTCGGCGGGGTCGGCCTGCAAGGGGAGCGTCAAGAATGAGCGTCGGAGACGAGGAAGAAGGTGACGAGCGACGCACCTCGCGGCGAAGACGGTCGCGAGCCTGCGCCTTCGCAAGCTTGTAGTCCCGCCGCGCACGCACCACGGCCGGGAGCTCGCGGACGCGGCTCTCTGGCAGTGCGCCCTCGTTCGGGCGCAGGATGAGCTTGTGCGCGACCATGCGGTCGTAGTGGTGCTGGATCGACGTGATGGCCTCGTCGGCGAGGATGGTGCAGAGCGGGAGGAGGAGGAGGAGCGCCGTCTCGACGGACAATTCGTCTGAGAACCAGCCCGTGCCGTTCATCGAGAGGTTCTCGGACCCGCCGAGGAGGAAGAGCGTCTCGAGGTCGATGCCGAGCGCCATGAGCAGCTTCGAGTGCATCTGGTGGAAGCCGTACGTGAGGATGGCGAGGAGGAAGGCGTGCGAGGGCGATGGCGAGGACGACGAGCTGGGAGCGGCGGCAGGCGGAGGCTCGCGGGAGGACGACGCGGACGAGGATGTCGAGGCCGTAGCGGTCGAGCGCCAGGAGCTCGGCACCGACGGGGTGAACTTCTTGCGCGTAGGGGGCGATGACTCGGCCATCCTCTGCGGAGCGAGACGAGCCGGATGAACCGGTAAGCGCGGTTGAGCGCCTAGGGACGGGAGGGGACGCACGTCGGCACGATCGTTCGCATGGTCGAGTGTCGGCTTGAGGATCGACGCGGTGTGTGCGCTCGCAACAATGAGCGCGCGCCGGCCGGACCTGTGGACGTACGTGAGTGAGCGTTGAAGTTCAGTAGGAGGAGGAGACGATCGGAAGCACTGCTTGCCCCAGTCAATGAGGATCTTGCTGAGGACGATCGACGTCACGCGCGACTTGGCGAAGATGTCCCAGATGAAGTTGCCGACGCAGAGGAAGATCGCCGTCAGGAGCGTCTCGAACTTGAACGAGCCGGGCGTGCCCTGCACGCGCCAAATCGCGAGAGATCAGTAAGCGTAGGGGACGCAGAAGCGAGGGAAAGGAGTGCGCACGCTCTGAACATGCAGTGTCTCGGCAAAGGCTGCTCCGCAAGCTTCGAGGACGCGTAGAGCATGCTGCGACGGGGCTCGCTGTCGTCCGCGAGGTCGTGATCACGCAGGTCCGGGTCGTTGTCGCCCGCCGCGGAGTCGGGCGACGAGGATGCGCGCTGGTACTCGTCCTTGACGAGGAAGAGGTAGGTCGTGCGCGAGAGAGGCTCGCCGTCTGCGGGAGCGACGACCCAGAGACGCGTGCCTGCACGCGGCGAGTCGTCCGTCGCGCCCAGCATGCCGCGGACGTCGCGGACCCACTCGGACGGATCGAGCGGCTCCTCCGACGGCGCCCCATGCGACCGCGATGCCGCCCGCTCGCGCCCGCGGTGCTGCTGAATGCGGCGGGCTCTCGCGGTCGTGCGCGGGGCCATTGTCGGCCGTCGAGGTTGACGCGCGGAATCGCGCAGCTGGTACTCAGACGAGGTCGGGCGGACATGCGGCTCAGCCTGCTGAGGAGGGGAGGAGGGCGTGAAGCGCCCGGCGCCGAGTCCGAGTCGACGTCGCTCATCGGGGACGAAGGCGCGGGCGAGGGGACTCGGTCTCGCTCGACTCGGGGATGGTGGCAAACTGCCGGAAGCTGCTCGACGAGGTTTGGCGGCGGACCATGGCGGGCGAGGACGGCGAGGCAGGAAGAAGGGCCCGCAGGAGAACCGGGCGGGGTCGAGCGCGTCTGGATGGGCGGGGGCGTACGCAGGACCGCGTACCTGGATGCGACGGGAGAGCTGGGGGCGGACGACGGCGAGGAGGAGCCTGAGCGGAGCGAGCGCTCGTTGGCCATCGCGCCGGCCCTCATCGCGGCCGACTGGAGACCGTTCGGGAACATGTCGGTGTAGAGCGCGACCTGGCCGACGGCGAGCGGGGCCGGATTGGTGTTGAGGAGGCCGCGCGTCTCGTTGTGGATGCGGCGGCGCTCGGCGACGGTGAAGGCGCCGAGCGGGGCGAAGTGGGCGTCGGCGAACTGGTGCTCGCTGAGCAGGCGGATGAGGCGGAAGGCGTGCGCGTGGGCCTTGGTGAGCGACTCGTGCGCGTCGTTGAGCGACTTGTAGTACCGGTGGAAGACGTGCTCTACGATCTGGGAGGAGGAGGGCGAGCGTCAACAGCGGCACGGCGCAGACAGGGGAAGAAGGCGTACGAGCTTGCATGATGCGGATAGCGCAGTAGATGAGCGGCTCGATGCCAGTGAAGTGGACGAGGACGGTCGAGCTGCGTGTCGCGTGCGAGGCTGTCAGCGAGCGGTCGAGCGAGAGCACCGGAGAACGGTGCGCGCACTCGCCAGTGACGACGAGAAAGTCGACGTCGGCCATGACGGACAGCGTGGCCGTGACCTGCTCAATCCACACCGTGTGGAACATGAACGTGTTGCCGTCGTTCGGGGCGTCGGTCGGAAGGACGGGCCTGACTACGAGCGTGAAGCGCTCGATGTCGGCCTTCCTGCAGGTCTCGGCCGAGATGGGCGTCTTGGTGACTGCCCGCAGCATGCTCCTGCGTCGGTACAGCGGACCCATCGTCAGCATGAGCGATGTGGTGGGGAGCGGAGGGAGCAAGACGCACGACATGGCGTTGAGGAGCGAGACCTCGTCGTGCAGCTGGCACTCTGCGGCGGTCTGCGCGATGGAGAGGTTCACTGCAGGGGTACTCGAGCTCGTAAGCGGGTGTTCCATGCGAGAAGAAGGGAGTTGCAAGCGCACTGGTGCCGTAGGCGGAGTTGTCGCGCAGGGTGCCAAGGACGTCGGTGTACATGCTGCATGCGGCCGCTTCGTCAGCCGCGTTTTCTGAGAAGAGAATAGAGAGCATAGACGTACTACGGGATGCTCTGCGGGCTTGTCCCGTCCGAGGCCTGGACACGAGGCGACTTTGGGCTCCTCCTGTCGTAGGGGGTGCCCCGCCTCATCTCCGCCCGGATCTCACCCATGTTGAAGGCGGAGTAGTCGTCCTCCGGTTCTCCTTCGGCCGGGCGGGCCCGCTTCTGCGTGGGCGAGGCGGGCGGGGAGATGATGAGCGGCTGCGAGCGGAGGGGAGGTCCGAGGGGAGGGTCAGGAGAGCGTCGACGAGCGGAGGGGATGGGAGGAACGCACCACAAGCGGCGCCATGATGGCACAGCGGAGAGCTGCACAGAAGGCTGAAGGTTGCGCAAGAAAGAGGCGAGACGAGGAGCAAGAGACCGAAGGAGGGGAAGCAGCGGGGACAGGAGGCAGAGGAGAAGCCCACGGAGCGCACGACGGGGTCCATGCGGAGTGCAGGCTCGTGCAGCGGCGCGTTCTCTCCCCAGAGAGCCAGGGCATGAAGGTGAGCGAGTATGTGCTACATCCCGCCGGCGCCATGGTCGCTCCAGCCGCTGCTCGAGCTGAGAGGGCGCGGACGGTGAGTAAGCAGTGCGCAATGCCCTCGGCGTCTCCTGTCGAGTTGCGGAGGTGGCGCTGTCGGAGGCGGTGCGCTGTGCGAGGTGGGGCTTGGGTGGGGCGGCCTGGCGAAGGAGCGCGGTCCGAGTGCTGCTGCGGGCGTACTGGCTGGAGAGACACACTCGAGGTGCATGCCAGCAATCTCCAGTCTTGAACGACACACGCGAGTGGGAGGAGAGCATCGTGGCCGGCACCGTCGCGGGCTGATCGCGTCGAGCAACTGATGAGAAGCGTCGCTCTCGCCCCAGCTGTCTGGAACCCCTCGCGGTTCCTCGGTGCGCAAGCGAGCATGCTGTGCAGCACATGGGTGAAGGCGGAGAAGAGGCGGCGACGGAGGGGAGAACCAGGAGGAAGGGCTTCCCTCTTGCTCTGCAGTGTCGCGCACGACTGGCAAAAAAGAAGAGCACTTCGCGAGCTTAGTGCGGGTCTGCCTCAAGAGTGGATCGAACACTCGACCTTGTCATTACGAGTGACACGCACTGCCACTGTGCTATTGAGGCTTTTCTTGAAGGCGGGCGCCAAAATATGTGCTAATATTGCTCAGCACCGCCTCGCCCTATTCAATTGTTCACCGTGCTGGGCGCATTCCAGCACGACGGGCAGAGACAGCAGCGAAGCGTCCAGGAAGGGGGAGCTTCCGCTGTCGTCGCCCGAGTAGAGGACCCTCTCCCGTCCGAAGCCTACGGCCTGAGTGCTCGCGCGAGCTCAGCGGCGAGCTGACGGAGCGGCCACGCAGACGACGCGCTTCTGGCGGCGCGAAACGCGGAAACGCGTCGAGCCGCGCGCGGGCTTTTCCCTCGGCGAGGGGAGACGCGTCGACTCTCTCCCTCTCTCCTCCCCCATCCTCCCTCCTCCCCATCTCGCCCTAGGACAGGGACGCTCGGCTTGACCGCACAGCACTCGGCACACACACTCGCATTCTCCCCCTCCCGGCCGTCCCCATGGCCTTCGTTTACAAGGTGCGTCTTCCCCCCTCCTCCCCCTCGACGCGTCGAGTGCTGACCAACCCTACTGCACGCGTCTACAGCGCGGTGCGCAGCTTTCCAAACCCCGACACGTCGAGCACGCACTGCACGACGCGTCGACAGCGGTACTGACGCGCTCTCCGCCACTGCAGATGGTCGTCGCGAGCAGGTCGCGTTCGACAAGATGTGCGTCCACGCGCTGTTGCACGCGTCGCAAGCTCCGCACTGACCCATGCACTGGATGCCGACGCAGCACGGCGCGCATCGAGAAGCTCTGCTACGGCCTCGACAAGAACCATGTCGAGCCGATCGAGGTGAGGGCGACGCGTCCCTCGCTTGCGCGCAAGTGCAGTGCTGATGGCGCACCCCACGACTGTCTACGCGCAGATTACGAAGCGCGTCATCAACGGCGTTTACCAGGGCGTGACGACCGTCGAGCTCGACAACCTCGCCGCCGAGACTGCCGCTTACATGACCACCCGGCACCCTGTGCGTTGCCCATCTCACGTGCGCTACTCTGCGTTCGCATTCGCTGATGCGCCGCGTGTACGCAGGACTATGCCATTCTCGCTGCTCGCATCGCCATCTCGAACCTGCACAAGGAGACGAAGAAGACGTTCTCGCACGTCGTCTCGGACCTGTACCACTACAGTGCGTCGCCCCGCTTCCGCTCACCTCGCAGAGGGCACTGACGGACGTGCGCGCGTGCAGTCAACCCGAAGAACGGCCGCCCGTCGGGCATGATTTCGGAGGACACGTTCAAGGCCATCATGGACAACGCGGACCGCCTCAACAGCGCCGTCATCTACAACCGCGACTTCAGCTACGTGCGTGCTCCCAGGTGCGACCGCTGCGAGACACCGCTGACTCGCAGGCGCGCCCTTGTCCGCAGAACTACTTCGGCTTCAAGACGCTCGAGCGGTCGTACCTCCTCCGCATCGACGGCAAGGTCGCGGAGCGCCCGCAGCACATGCTCATGCGTGTCGCTGTCGGCATCCACGGTACCGACATCGACCGCGCGATCGAGACGTACAACCTCATGTCCGAGCGCTACTTCACGCACGCGTCGCCCACGCTCTTCAACGCCGGCACGCCGCGCCCGCAGCTGTCGTCGTGCTTCCTCGTGACGATGAAGGAGGACTCGATCGACGGCATTTACGACACGCTCAAGACGTGCGCGCTCATCTCGAAGACGGCGGGCGGCATCGGCCTCTCGATTCACAACATCCGTGCGACGGGCTCGTACATCGCCGGCACGAACGGCTACTCGAACGGCATCATCCCCATGCTCCGCGTGTTCAACAACACGGCGCGCTACGTCGACCAGGGTGGCAACAAGCGCCCCGGCGCGTTCGCCATTTACCTCGAGCCGTGGCACGCCGACATCTTCGACTTCCTCGACCTGCGCAAGAACCACGGCAAGGAGGAGGTCCGCGCACGCGACCTTTTCTTCGCGCTCTGGATCCCCGACCTCTTCATGGAGCGCGTCGAGCAGGCGGGCGACTGGCCGCTCTTCTGCCCCGCCGAGGCGCCCGGCCTCGCCGACGTCTACGGCGACGAGTTCAAGGCGCTCTTCGAGAAGTACGAGAAGGAGGGCCGCGCCAAGAAGACGATTCCGGCGCAGAAGCTGTGGTACGCGATCCTTGAGGCGCAGGTCGAGACGGGCAACCCCTTCATGCTCTACAAGGACGCCGCCAACAGTGCGTCTTCCTTCTTCTTCCCACGGCACTAGTTGCGCTGACGCTGCCCGGCGCACGCTTCACAGAGAAGTCGAACCAGAACAACCTCGGCACGATCAAGTCGTCGAACCTCTGTACTGAGATCATCGAGTACTCGGCGCCGGACGAGTGGTGCGTCTCTTTCGCTGCGCACACTGTACCCCGCACCTGCTGACGCATCGCCGCGCCCCGCAGCGCCGTCTGCAACCTCGCGTCGATCGCGCTGCCGTCGTTCGTCGAGAACGGCGAGTACAACTTCCAGAAGTTGCACGACGTGACCAAGTCGGTCGCGTACAACCTCAACCGCATCATCGACGTCAACTACTACCCGGTCAAGGAGGCGGAGAACAGCAACATGCGCCACCGCCCGATCGGCATCGGTGTGCAGGGCCTCGCCGACGCCTTCATGGCGCTCCGCCTGCCGTTCGACTCGCCCGAGGCGCGCCAGCTCAACCTCCAGATCTTCGAGACGATCTATCATGCCGCGATCGAGTCGTCGTGCGACATGGCGCGCGAGCACGCCGCGGCGACCGGCGGCGAGGGCTGGTACCCCACCTACAAGAAGAACGGCGGCTCGCCCGCGAGCCAGGGCCTCCTCCAGTACGACCTCTGGAACGTCACGCCGACGGATCTGTGGGACTGGGCCGAGCTCAAGGAGAAGGTCGCGCAACACGGCCTTCGCAACTCGCTCGTCTGCGCGCCGATGCCCACCGCGTCGACGAGCCAGATCCTCGGCAACAACGAGGCGTTCGAGCCCTACACCTCGTACGTCGTGCCGACTCCGCCGTCGCTGCCCCGTTCTCACTGACCCTCGCCCGCCCGCCCGCAGCAACATCTACACCCGCCGCGTCCTCGCCGGCGAGTTCCAGATCGTCAACCCGTGGCTCCTGCGCGACCTCGTCGACCGCGGGCTGTGGAACGACGCGATGAAGAACACGATCATCGCGCACAACGGGTCGATCCAGAACGTCGTCGGCATCCCCGACGACCTCAAGCGCATCTACAAGACGGTGTGGGAGATCTCGCAGAAGACGGTCATCGACCTCGCGGCGGACCGCGGCGCGTTCATTGACCAGAGCCAGAGCCTCAACATCCACCTCTCGAGCCCGACCATGGCGCAGCTCACGAGCATGCACTTCTACGGCTGGAAGAAGGGCCTCAAGACCGGCATGGTGCGTCTCCGTCGTCTCTTTCTCCGCCCCGACACACAGAAGCTCACCCCTCGTGCTCTCCCGCAGTACTACCTCCGGACTCGCGCCGCTGTCGGTGCGATCAAGTTCACCGTCGACCAGGCGACCCTCAGTGCGTCCCGCTCTTACACTCCTGTTCGCGACGCTCTTGCTCATTGCCTGCCCTCTCCGCAGACGAGGCGAAGGCGGCCAACGCCCCGAACGCGGCTCCCGTACCCGCAAAGCCGTCGCCGATTCGCGACATCACGAACGGCGTCGCGCGCACGTCCATCTCGGCACCCGCGCCCGTCAAGCGTTCGTCGACGAGCAGTACGCCTTCTGCGTCGCCCGCGCCCAGCTCGGTGCCCAGCACGACGTTGTCGACCCCCGCACCTGTCCCCGAACCGTTGGCGGCGGCGCCTGCCATGCCCGCACCGGCCGACGATGACGAGGACATCTCGTACGAGGAGGCGGTCCGCCGCGCTGAGGAGCACGCCCAGGCGGTGCTGCAGTGCTCGATCGACAACAAGGATGCCTGCCTGAGTGCGTCCGCCCTCCCTCTCTTCTCGCGCTACGCGCTTTCCCGCCCCTCGCCCTCTCACTGACCCTTCTCTCCTTGTCCTCCACAGTGTGCAGCGGTTAGATTAGCTCTCGTTCACCTTATCATCCGGGCCTTGCTTCGCGTTTCCCCGTCCTTACCCTTTCCTGCGCACACTGCCTCGCACTCTCGTTGTACTCGCCGTTGCACCGTAGTGTCTGCGCGTTCCTTCCCGTCTGTAACCTGCACGCCGTCTGTTCCCATGCACCTGCGCCTGTCTTGCGGGAGACCGGAGAGCGCTGATGAGAACGGGGCGGTGCTTTCCCTCCGACGCTCGCCTCCTTCCGCGCCCGGATGACCACCGAGCTCTCCATCTCTGGCGTCCTCCCCAGCGCGCTCTACTCCAGCGCCGTCGAGCGCCTCACGTCCTTCTGCGAGCGCGGCGAGGCCTTCATCGCGAGCGAGGAGGTCCTCGCGCGTGCGGCGGCGCCCTCCAGTACGGCGGACGGGCCGGGCGCCGGCGATCCAGCGGGAGGAGCGGGCGTCCTGCGCGTCAAGGCGCTCCGGACACGCTCGACGGGCGACGTCGCGCAGTGGTGCGTCCCCGCTCCTCCTCATCTCGCTCGTGAAGGGAGCTAACGCCCGCACGCGCAGGTCATTGCAGGTCAACGGGCGGCCCGAACCGCCGCGTACAGCGCCGCGGGCGCAGCAGTTTGGCGTGACGGAGTTCGCGGTCGAGGATGGGGGCGACCCGCGGGAGCTGGCGAGCGCGCTCGGGTACGGGTGCGTGCTGCTTGCTCCTCTGAGGACGTGCAGAGGAGCTGACCAAACGGCCGGGCGAGCAGGAGGAGCTTGTTCATGCTGCGGAGGCGGGGCGTGCGGTTCCAGCGAGGGGCGGTTACGGTCGAGCTCTTCCAGCTCTACGAGGTGCGCGCTTCCCTCCCCTCCGTTCCTCCTACGATCGCGCTTCCCCCCTTGCCGTGCTGATGCACCCGCGCGGCTCCCTCTCGTCCCTCCCGCACGCGCAGACGGACACCTCCTCCGCCCCACTTGACCCGACCTCGCACGCCGTCTCCGTCCTCACGCGCTTCACCGCTGCACCCTCCGCCCCGGGTGCAGGCGGAGGGGCAAGAGGCGGCGCGATGGCGTCGCAGGAGGTGCGCGAGGCGAGCATCGCCGCGCTGGAGGGCGTTGCGAGGGTGCTGAAGGGGTTGGTGGACGTGCGGAGGGTGGACTGAGTGTATCGGGGTAGCGACGAGGCGTAAGGGACGAGTGTGTGCGTGCAGCGCATGTGGTACGTCCGGGGTTGAGGCCAGAGTAGAGAGGAAGCGGGAGGGCCGGTTGTCGTTAAGAGGCGAGCACGCGTGCGAGGTGCGCTCGTCTCCTCGATGGCTGCTCCGCAGACGACCGCGACGAGCCGATTGATGTCGCCGTTGCGTACGCGTGGGAGACAAGCAGGATGGCAAGGAATAGCGAGGGAGGGATCCCCGGCACGTGTTCACGTGCACCGTCTTCGCCGCGCCGGCGACGTTCACTTCCAGCGAACACGTCGGCACGCCCATTGAAACGAGCAGCAGCAGCGGGTAAAAGAAGCGATGGACTGAGCACAGCTGGAGAGACTGAAGCACCGAAGGGGGAGGAGCTATGCGCGAGAATGGAAGCGGAAGCGAGCGACGAAGCGGAAGCAAGCCCAGCGCAGCAGCTCTGGAGCGAGTCACTCTCGATGGTGCGGTAGGTAGGGCACTGCTGTTCTTCATGTCAAGCGTGTCGCGGAGAGGGGTACAAAGCGACAGAGGGGATCTCAAGCAAGGCAGCACGCTTAGTGCGTCGCGGACTGCTTGTTGGCCTCGGCCTTGGAGCCGGCCTTGGTCTCGTCGAACTGTGCGCGGTGAGGAAGCGGGGTCAGCTGGAGTGCACGTGGAAGGGGAGCGGGGAGGGGGCGGGACGCACCTTGTCGCCGAGGGCGTCGATGCCCGCCGAGGCGCGGTCGCCGAGACCGGCGCCGGTGTTGCCCTTGGCGACCTCCTGCAAGCGGGTGAAGCGAGCGAGAGCGCGGAGAGGGTCAGCTGAGGGGTCGCCGGGGGAAGGTGGGGAAGAGGGGGGCGCACCTTGTTGCCCTCCTTGGACGCGCCAGCGGTCAGCTCCGAGGCCTTGTTGCCGACGAACGAGGCGCTGCGAGCGAGGGAAAGGTCAGCTTCGAGCGCAAGGCAGGGGGGTGACGCGTTGGGCGTGAGGTGGGGAAGGCGGCGAGGAGAGGAGTGGGAGGGACGCACGCATCGCTGATCGTGTTGGTGATGCTCTCGGTGGTGGAAGTAGCGGTGGTAGAGGCCATGGTGTCGTGTGTGTGCGTGTGGAAAGTGGTGGGAAGGAGGGAGAGAGGCAGCCGGAGGGGCCGCGCCCGCCTCACAGGGCGCAAGCGCGTCACGGCCGTCGGTCTCGCCTTTGATCCCATCGACGGCGCATTTTCACATGAAAGAATGCACGCACGCGACTCGCAACGGCTCTCACGGCACTGCCCCCTCCACGCGTGCACCCCGGCAGACGAGGCGGTGCACTCCGCTGGCCCGGGCGTCGCTTGCTCGCGGCTTCTCCAGACGCTCTGAGCGGCTACCGTGGTCGCACGGCACTGCCTGACTACTGTGCGCATTAGCACACAAGCGCCGACACCGGTGAGAGGGGACGGCCGGCCCACTCAACTCTTCCACGGTGATGAGGCTCCGGCCTGCTCGACAACCCGCTTCGTAGGCCACGCTGCAGGCTTTCGGCTGCTCCTTGTACCTCCTTGAGTGCATGTACTCGATTTCAGCATCCGTGAGCGGCTGTGGACCGCGCGAGCCACTCCATGGTCCGCTCGCCCAACTCCGCTTGCGACGCGGTTGCGTGTCCATGCCGCATGCTGTGCTGCTCTGCTTCGCTGCACCGAGTGCTGGCCCACTCCCCAACCTCGCGGCAGCTCCTCCTGCGCAGGTGCTGCCTGCCCGGCTCGCACGCCGGGGGTCGCCCCGAACAGGCAGGCTCGAGCGGGCAGCACGAGCACCGCCCCCTTCGCCGGTCTGAATGGCGAACGAAGACGTCACCGTTTAATCTTTATCAGCAGCGAATCAAACGGTGCCACCTCAGCAAGGCAAGGTTCTACGCCGTCACGCTCATTTCGAGCAAGCCGAGTCGAGGCTCTTCCGCTTGCTTCCGCGCGCTCCTTCCGGCTTTACAGGCGACGTCACCGTGGTCACGCGGATTGCCCGGGGGCGATCAGTCGTCCGCAGCACCAGCCCCCGCTCGGGTACAAGAAGCGCGTGCGCGCCTCTCTCTCCCTCTCTCTCTCCACTCGCACACTCTCAGCGCTCTTCTACACTCGCACACACACTCTCCACCACACAGTGAGTTGGCCTCGCGCCCTCCAGTCTCGTCTCCAAGGGCACCGCGCTGACCTGCCCCACCTCCCACCTCCTCGGCATCCTCCCACCAGCCCCCCCAAACCCCCTACTCGCAACAATGGCCTCCACCACCTCCACCTCGACCGTCGAGTCCATCACCGTCGAGTCCATCACCAACACCATCAAGGACGGCGTCAACTACGTCGCCGAGTCGGTTGCGGAGCTCACCTCCGCCTCGTCCAAGGAGGCCAACAAGGAGGTCGCCAAGGGCCACACCGACGCCAGCATCACCGACCGCGCGTCGGCGGGCCTCGACGCCGTCTCGGACAAGCTCCAGGAGGAGAAGCAGTGCGTCCCCTCCTTTGTCCGCCTTGCTGTCGCGACGGCGCGCTGACCCGCCTCCTCCCGCCCGTGCAGCTCCGCCAAGGCTGACGCCCACAAGGAGTCGGCGAAGCACTAAACAGTGCGCGCACGACGGCGCTGCCTGCCAGCTCCAGCGATTCCCCTAGGACTGCCTCCCGAGTACCCCCTCATCATCCGTGTAATCCATAACACCGCAGTATACCTCCTCCCCCTCGTCCGCTGCACATGAGAGAGAGACTCTGCTGGCTTGCCCCCGTCGCTCTCCCCGCTTCAATGCTCGCTCGACCTGCTGCGCATGTTGGGCTCGCATCGCTTGGGCGCACGATTCGCATCGTACTCCCCAGCCTCCCCTGCTCTTTACACAGCTGCTCGGCACCTCCACCTCGTGCTCCTTCATGCCCGCACGCGCACCTCGACTCTCGAGCCGACGCCGTCGCGACAAGGAGTGGCGAGATGCGCATGCTCACTCTCCTCGTTGCCGTCTCGCTCGTTTCTCGCGCTTCTGTGCGCGGTTCTGCGCCGTGCCTGCGCGCGGATGCTCGACGCACAATGCTGGGCAGCCTGACCAGGAGGAGCACCTCGCGGCGCGCGCGCACACTTGAGACTGATTCAACTGCCATTCCAGCACCCGCGCACTCTACGCGCTTATGCCCTCTTGAATACTGCTATCCACCTCGCTCCTCTTTGTTCTTGTCGCCCTCGTGCGGGGGCGTCTAGAGCTTGGCCTGGAGGAACTTGACCGACTCCTCGAACGCGCCGTCGGCGAGCTGGCGCGCCTTGGGGTCGCTCGGGTCGCCGCGGATCGCGAAGCCGTGGGTCGCGCCCTCCCAGTCTGCGCATTATCCAGAGCGTCAGTGCCCGTCGGAAGAAAGGCAAGGGAGGGGGGAGGGGACGGACGGATCTCCTTGTGCGCGTCCTTGCCCTGGAGGATCTGGCTCGCGAGCTTCTGCTGGTCCTTGTTGAACATCATGTCCTCGGTCGCGTGGTTCCAGAGGAACGGCGTGTCCTTCTTCGCGAGCGCCTCGATGTCCTCCGGGACCTTGAGGAGCGAGGGGTGCGCAACAATGCCGACCTCGACGGCGTCCTGCGGGAGCACTCGCTCGTCAGCGCTGTCCAGAAGGGAGAAGGGGAAAAGTGGGAGAGCGCACGTCGAGGACAAGGTCAGCGACGTAGCGGCCGCCAAAGCAGAACCCGATCGCCGCGACGCGCTTGACGCCCTGGCTCCGAAGCTGCGCAAGGACCTTGTCCAGCGGGGGGCGCGTCGCGTCCGCCCGTGCGTCCCGAGCCACTTCATCAGGTCGAACTCGCCGGCGTGGTACGCCGCCTCGGGGACGGGGTCGCCGTTGAGGTCTGCGGGCGCACGAGCGGGTCAGCGGCGAGCTGGGGAAAGGAGAGGCGGGCGCGCACGGTCCGGCATGTAGGTCGCGATGCCGTTCGCGGCGAACGAGTCGGCGAGGAGGAGCCCGTTCGGGAGGGTGTCGACGCCGTAGATGCTGCGGGCCCGCCGCGCTCATGAGCAGACCGTACCCATAGTGCTCAAGAGGGCGTGCACGCACTCGGTGAGGAAGAGGAGCGCCTTCTCCTTGTCGTAGTCGCCCTGGGGGAGGGTCACATCTGTTCGGAGTGCGTGCAGGGTCAGCACCGGCACAGAGCGGATACGGCGGAGGGGGCTGGGAACGCACAGGTGCGGACGCCGCCGACCTGCTCGATCTTGCCGGCGGGGGTACCGTCGTGCTGCGAGCGTGCGGAGAAGGAGGGCTAGCCGCCGCGGCGTGGCGGGGGCGGGAGCGGGCAGGCGCACCTTGTAGCCAGCAATGCAGCACTTTCCGAGAGACATGATCGCGAGTGGAGTTGGGCGCGAGGGAAGGGCGAGGAAGGAGAGCGAGAGAGGGATGGCCGCGATCTGTCCCCGCTCGGCGAGAGACGCCGACCTGTTTTCGGACTCTTTCGCCGCACTCGCTCATCGTGCGTAAGCACAGCTTCATCCTTTGCGATGGCTTGTCTACTTGCGAGCGAACGCATCACGGTCACTGTTCTCCTCGTTGTTCCCTCCTCTCGTGGCGTCCATCCAGCGGGAATCACTCGCCGCTCGCTACAACCCCTGCATTGCTGGATGCTGTCCACAGCCCCAGTCCCCCATCGAAGGCGATCCCAACGCACCGAATGCGCGCCGGATAGCGCGAACTCGCCGAGTAGGACCACAGCGTAGGCCTGGTATCGGCGGGAGCAACGCAGGGAGGGACCCGCGCAGTGGCTCCCGGCGAGGATAAAGTGTCAGGGAGCAGTACACGTACCCCACTCGAAGGGTCATCTGCGCCGCGTGCCGCAGACAGCGAGCGGCGGGAGGAACCGCAGAGCACTGGAGTCGCACGAGACAGAGCGTGCCATCGCGCGGGACAGTTCGCGGTCCGGGAGGATACCCAGTATCGTCGTCGTACGCTGGGAACCTCAAAGAAGCGGAGCCCCGGGAGTGCACAGTGCGTAGGGAACGCCCGACAGAGGGAAGGCTGGGAGCCGGCATGCTCGGGACGCTACCCACCCCTGATGCATGCCACAGTGCCAGGACACGTTGTAGTGGAGATGTTCTGAGGACACTGCGAGTAGCGTTGGGCTGCCGGGAGGCGTCGCTGATGCGATGAGGCCGTCGACTGATGAAGGCGGGTGAGGAGGGGAAGCGCGAGAACACCGAGACGGGAAGCAGCGAGGGGAAGTGCAATGCGAGCAGAGAGTCCAGCAGAGTGCGTCTAGCAGGGCAGACTGGCAGTCTGAGGCTGTTGTGGTGACGAGTTGAAGGACAAGGCGCGCGGCGGGGGTCGTCGTCGCCGGGGTTTCTGCGCTGTGCTCACCGCGCTCTCCTGCAGACGTGCACTCGCTCCCGCTCTACCTGGCGAGGATGGCCTACCCACCACCACCCCCCGCGCTCACCGCGCCCCAGTCGTCGTTCGCGTCGCTGCAGCTCTCCGCCGTCCTGGACGACCTCGCCGCGCGGTTCATCGTCAACCTGCCCGCAGAGGAGCTCGAGAGCATGGACCGCGTATGCTTTCAGATCGAGCAGGCGTCCGTCCCATTCCCTCTCGACTCGTGGTGGACCAGGGGCGGGACCCGGGCGGGGCAGCGAGGCGAGGACAAGGGCGGATACTCGTGGCGAAGCGGCGGGCAGGGGTGCGAGGCAGTGGAGAACGGCTCGCTGCACTGGCGGCAGGCGAGCAGACCGCTTCGTCCAGCGTGTCCTCCGCCTCGACCGCCTCAGGGCAATGTGGGGTGATCACCCCGGTCGGCTCTCGTTTCGAACAGGGGTGGGACCGCTACCTGCGAGCGCGCAGTGGGAGGGACCTACCCTCTCGGGGCTGGGGCCATACCAGGCGCGCCTTGCTCACGACAACTTGCCCGCTCCAACCTCCTCGCGCATCTTGCTGACCTCGCCCCTCCCGCTTCCACAGGCACTGGTACTACGAAGACTTCGTCCGGCCCATGGCGTCCAACCCGTCACTCCTCCCCTCCTACTCCCTCAAGGCCTTCTCCCTCCTCATGTTCAAGTCGTGCCCGCTTCTGCACGACCTCGTCCCCCAACACGCCCGCATCTGGACCTCCTTCATGCAGTACAAGGAGCGCGTGCCCGTCTGCGGCGCGGTGCTCATCAACGAGTGGTGGGACAAGGTGCGTCGCGCGGCGCTACTCGTCTCTCATTCGTCTGCCTGCGCGCGGGCAAGCAGAGTCCGGGCTGACCGCTTCTGTACAGGTGCTCCTCGTCAAGGGCTGGACGAAAGGCTCGTCGTGGTCCTTCCCGCGCGGCAAGATCAACAAGGAGGAGCCCGAGGCGATGTGCGCCGTCCGCGAGGTGCGTCTCCGGCCTCCTCGCCTCTCGCTGCGGCACGCCCTCCTCGGCCCCGCTGTCACCAGCGTACATCAGATTTTCGACGACGCTGACGCCCCTCCCCGCGCAGGTCCTCGAAGAAACCGGCTTTGACCTCACGTCCTTCTTCCCGCCGGCGCAGCTGCACCCTTCATATGTCGAGCCAGAGGGGCAGGAGCGCGTACCGTACTACGTCGAGCTCGTCATCCGCGAGCAGAAGATCCGGCTCTACTTCGTCCCCGGCGTGAGCGAGCGGACGCAGTTCGAGACGAGGACGAGGAAGGAGATCTCGGTGCGTTGCGCAGTCCTCTGTCTCGGAGGTCGGGCGTACGGACGGGGCGCCCCACCTCCTGCGGCTCGGAGATCTGGATGCTGACGCACGGTGGGCGCGCAGAAAATCGAGTGGTTCGCGCTCTCCGACCTGCCAACATGGAGTAAGGAGGTCGCGAACGGCGCGGGCGCGAGCAGCAGGAAGGGCAAGGGCGTCGGTGTCGGTGCCGGCGCGGCGCGGTCGAAGAGCGAGCTCGCGAGCGGTAGGCAGGCCAAGTTCTACATGGTCACGCCGTTCATCTCGTGCGTTCGTGCCTGGCCCTGGGCTGCATTTCCCTCGCGCGACGGGGCGCTGACTTTGAAGTTTATAATGCATGCGCAGGCACCTCAAGCTTTGGATTGACCGCAACAAGCCGCGCAACCTCCCTCCCCGCCCCGCCGGCTCCCGCCCCCCCTACCCGGCACACGCTCGCGTCCCCTCCCCCGAGCCCGAAGACTCGCCCCTCCTCTTCGGAGGCCGCGCGCTCAAGCCCTGGTCCGCAGAGGACGACGCCACGTCGCACCTCCCGAGCGAGGGCGAGCACGCCGACGGCGAGGAGTCGACCGAGGACGAGTACGAGCGCGCGCGGGACGTCCCGCCGCATCAGCGCGCGGCCTGGGAAACGATGCAGCAGGGTACGAACGCGCTCCAGGCGCTGTTCTTCGGCGCGGAGGACGCCGCGCCCGCCGCGCCCGCGCCTGTACGCCCGCTGCCCGTCCCGACGCAGCAGTTCGCGAGCGCGACGCCGACAGGATCTTCCCCTGGAGCGGCAACGGCGACGGCGACGCCCCCGCAGCTCGCGTACGAGCGCCAGCAGTCGTTCCTCCAGCCTGTGCCAAAGCCGTCGAACCAGCAGTCGAAGCTGCTCGAGCTGCTCAGCGGCGCGCCGCTCGCCCCGACGCCGCCGCCACCACAGCCCGCGCAACTCGTCGGCCGGTTGGAGTCGCTCAGCCTCGCGTCGCCCTCCCCGCTTGCGTACGTCCCGCCGACGCATGCGCCACTCTCGCCCGCGACCGTCGCCGCCGCGCAGCCCGCGCCGCCACAGCCGTTCGGCGCGCTGCACGCGGACCAGAAGCGCGAGAAGCACGACGCGCTCCTCCGCGCACTGCTCTCCGTCGCGGCGAAGAGTCCACCGCGCGCGCCGCCCGTCCCGCTCGCGCCTGCGCCTGTGCCCGAGGTCGAGCCGATCGGGAAGGGCAGCCTGCTCAGCATCCTCAACGGCGCGCTGCCGGCCGCCGCCGCCCGTCGCGCGCGAGGACGCGCCGTCCGTGAAGGATCCGCTGCAGATCCTGCGCGAGTACCGCGCGCGGCAGCAGGGCAGGGAGCCCGAACCGCCCGCACCCGCTCCTGCGCCCGCGCAGCCGGCCGTACACGCGCCATCGCCGCTTCCCGTCCCCGTCCCTCTCCCGCTTCCGCTCGAACCCTCGCCCATCGCACACCCCGCCACCCTCCCCTCGCAGCACGCCGCACACTTTGCGCTGCACCACCCGCAACCGCTCGCCCCCGTACCCGTCTCGACGTTCTCCGCGTCGCCGGGCATCGCACCCGCCGTCGTCCCGCACCCGCACCCGCAGCAGGGCCACTTCCCGGCGGCGCTGCACGTCCCCTACCCCTCCGCCTCTACCGCGCAGGGCCTCCCGCACCCGCACCCGCATCCGCATGTGCTTGCGCACCCCGCGCACATGCAGGTGCTCGCGCCGTTCCCAACGCAGCCGCACCCGAACCAGCAGCAGCAGCTGCACCAGCAGTTCCACCCGCACGTGCCGTTCGCGCATCCGCCTCCCCCGCCGATGCAGATGCAGGGCTTCCCGCAACAGGCCGGCTTCCCCCCGCATCAGCAGCAGCAGGCGTACGCTCCGCCGCTCGGGCCGCCGCCGCCGCACCACAGCGCGGTCGGAGGGGGGTACCTCCCCTTCGCGCCGCCGCCGCTGCAGCACTACCCGCAGCAGCAGCAACAGCACGTCTCGCCGCTGGTGCCGCCGGCGCAGCTCCACGCCGCGCAGGCGTCGCAGGCAACGCAGGCTGCGCCGGGCGGAAGGGGGAACGCGGGTGCTTTGCTGGGGCTGCTGAATGCGAAGGGGTAGAGTAGGAGTGTGGTCTCCGGGGTGTAGCGCATGAGGAACGACGGTGCATAGGAGGTGTTTGAGCGTCTGGGGCTCGTCGAGACGCGAGAACGGGAGCAAGAGCAAAGCACGTCTAGAACTGCACGCCCGTCCGTCTACTCCGCGCGTCCTGCGCCCGTGTCCTTCGTCCCCCTCGCACCCGCCGCCCGCTTGACCCGCTCGTACAGCTCGTCGAAGTTGCCCGTCGCCTCGACCATGTCCCGAAACACGCCCTCGCCCTCGGGGCGGTCAAGCAGCACGAGCGGCGCGTCAAACTCGACGATCCGCCCCGCGCGGAGCACGAGGATGCGGTCAAAGTCGATCACGGTGTCTGCGCGCGTGCATGGGTGTCAGCCGACTTCGGGGCGAGAGGTGGAGGAGAGCGGCGCACCGAGCCGGTGCGCGACGGTCAGGTTCGTGCACCCCTCGAACTCCTCGCGGATGACGCGCTGGACGAGTTCGTCGGACTCGTCGTCGAGGCTGGCGGCTGTGCGAAGATGTAAAACCTGTATCAGCGCCCGGCTTCCTTGCGGGAATGGAGCCGCCAAAGGGAAACGGCCAACGCACTCGCCTCGTCCATGACGACGATCTTGCTGCTCCTCACCAGCGCCCTCGCGAGCCCGATGAGCTGACGCTGCCCCTGCGAGAAGTTGCTCCCGCCGCTCGCGACTGGCGTGTCGAGCCCGAGCGTGCCGTCGCCGTTCCCGACGCGCGTGAACCCGCTGCGCTGCAGCGCGGCCCAGAGGACGGCGTCGTCCTGCGCGCCGTGCGGGTCGAGGTTGCTCCGCAGTGTACCGGAGAAGAGCGTTGGGTCCTGTTCTTCCTCTCATCAGCGTGGGTTAAGAAGGTGGGGAAGGGGAAGGGCGCACCTGCGGGACGAGCGTGAGGCGCGAGCGGATCGCGTCGAGGTTCGTGTCGGTAAGCGCGCGGCCGTCAACGTTGATCGAGCCGTTCGAGGTTAGGATGAAGCGGAGGATGGCGAGCGCTGTGGAAGGCCGTCAGTAGCTGCGAGGCATCAAGCGGAAACCGAACGCACACAGCGTGCTTTTACCACACCCCGAAGGTCCGACGATACCGATCTGCGCGGGTCAGATGCGTGAGCAAGGGCGGCAGGACGAGCAGGCATGGCGAGCGCACCTTCTCGCCCGGCTCGATCCGTATCGACAGCTCATGCAGTAGGTCCTCGCCGTCGTCCGTGTATTTGGCGGAGAAGCGATCGAACTGCGGAGGAGAAGTCTAAGCGGGACTGGCGAACGAGGGTGAACGGGACAAGCGGCGCACCTCGATCCGGCCCGAGTCCGGCCAGTGCGCAGGCGGCTCCTTCCTGTCGCTGTGCGGCTCCTCTACCTCGACCTCGGTGCTGTACTGGATGATACGCTGGACCGAGTTAAGGCTGCGGAGGAGAGATGTCAGCGCTGTAAGCAGGAAAGCCGATGAGAGGCGCACCTCAGCTCGTTCTTGTTGATCGCGCGGACGACGTAGAGGATGCGCGACGTGAACTCGAGGCCTACGCATGATAGGTGAACCGCTGCGCGAAAAAAACGAAGGAGAAGAGACGCACCAGTCGAGATGAGGAAGCCCGTCACGCCCGAGCTAAGGCCGGACGACAAGCACAGCAAGCCGACGATGAACGAGACCGTCGCGCCGACCATGTCGCTGCGCTCCTCGAGCCAGCGATCGAGGCCCTCCTCGTAGAGTTGCATCTATCCGTACGACGACTCGGTGAGCGCGAGTTTAGGAAGGTCCGCAAGGGCGGGCGCACCTTGTTGTAGTTGTCCGTTTGCGCCTTGTACCGCGCAGCAAAGTGCTTCTCGCGCCCGAAGGCACGAATGGTCGTCACGCCCGAGGTTGAGTCGCCGAGCGTCGAGAAGAGGGGCGAGCGCGCGGCAGAGACCTCCTTGCGGGCGGCGAGGGCGTTGCTGTGCGCACGATCGTCAGCACACGATTGGATGTGGAGTCTAGCTGGACATACCGGATATAGAGGCGCCCGACGCAGAAGAAGACAACGCTGATGACCGCCGCCGGGAAGAGGAAGACGGGGAGCACGACCGTGATGACAATCGCGACGAAGAGGACCTGCGGCGCGTAGTCGAGCACGGGCTGGAGGTTCTCAACCTGCTCCGTGTCCTGCACTTCGGTGTCCTTCGAGAAGCGGTTGATGGCGTTCGAAGTCGGCGTGCGGTCCCAGAACCGGAACGGCGCGGCAAAAATGCGGGCGGTGAGGCGCTGATGCAGGAGGCGTGAGGCGCGGATACCACCGACGATGAGGTAGAGGTACTGGATCGTGAGCGCGACCGAGGCGATGAGCTGGATCGTCGCGTAGAGCCCAAAGTACCGCCCGGCGTGCGTGTTGGCATCGGGCGCATTCACCCAGCGGCCGATGAACCAGCCCTGTCGTGGGAGAGCGAGCGATGCGTCGATGCAGCGAGCGAGCCGAAAATTCGAAGGGACGAAAGGACGAAGGGACGAAGGGATCGAAGGACGAAGAGGGGACGGTCAGCTTGCGAGACGGCTGAAGTTGGGGCAGGAGAGACGCACCTGGGCGATCATGAAGACGTGCGCGACGACGTTGACGAACGCATACGGAATCCAGAACTTGGCGCCGCCCATCGCCGCGGCGTACTTGCGGTACACAGCCCACGAGATCTCCGTTCCGTCGCCGCTCGAGTCGCCCCTGTCCTCCTCAGCGCCGTTCCCGTGCTTAACGTGCGCGCTGTGCATGCGGCTCCCGCTGCCGCGCTGGCTGCTGCTCCGGCTGCTGTTACTCTGCAGTGACTGGCTCGATCCCGAGCGCGACATGCGGCTCCCGCCAGGCGTGAGCGCGTCACTCGGCGGTCCGACGCTCGTCACGCGCCCGTCGTGCAGCTTGATCACCTGCTCGCACGTCGTGAGCCGCTGCGCGCACAACTTGACGAAGTGCGTGACGAGGACGACGGTGCGGCCCTCGAGGAGCGGGCCATTCAGGCAGTGGTCGACGACGTGCGAGACCATGTTGCTGCGCGTGCGGCCGTCAGTACGGACCAGAGGAGGAGTAGCAGGGTACGAACCTGTCGAGGGCAGACAGGACGTCGTCAAGAAGGACGATCTCGCTGCGCGCGTAGACTGCGCGAGCAAGCGCAATGCGCTGCTTCTGGCCACTGCGAGCGCGCACCATGTCAGTATCGCTACGAATAAGCGACGGGAGGCGAACGAACCCGGACATCGAGAGGCCCTTCTCGCCAACGCGCGTCTCGTCGCCCGCGGGCAGCGCCTCGAGGTCGTCCTCGAGTGCGCAGGCGAAGATCGTTTCGTTGTAGCGTTCCTCGTCGTACTCCTCGCCGAAGAGGATGTTGCTTCGCACGGAGGTGTCTGCACAGCTGCGTGTCAGCGGGATCGTCGCGAGCGAGGGAAGAGACGCACCCTGCAGCCACGGGCTCTGCGCCGCGTAGCTCGTCTTGCAACGCCCGTCGTCTTCGCCCTCGGCGCGTATCTCGACTCCGCCCTGCGCGACGTGCAGCTCACCAAGGAGCGCGAGCAGTAGCGCGGACTTGCCCGCGCCGACATCGCCAGCGATGAGCGTCGTCCGCCCGCGAGGGAAGGTCAGCGCGGCGCCCTTCTTCTGCTTCGACTGCGAGGGGGAGGAGAGGCGGAGGTTGAACCCGCTCGAAGGGCCGTAGCGCGAGAAGCGGAAGAGCGAGTCGGGCGCAATAACGATGGCGGCGGAGTCGGGGGTCTTGCTCGACGGCGAGGACCGCTTGAAGGCGAGCGGGCGGGCGTCGAGCTCCTCGGTGTTCTTGATGAAGTCGCGGATGCGGCCGAGCGAGACGTTCGCGCGCATGAAGGCGGAGAGGAGGAACGTTGCGGACACTGCGGGACGAGCACGTTAGCCGGCCACCAACCAGGAGACGACTTCAGCAACAGCACGTTCAAGCTGCTGCGCGAAGATGCGAGAGAACGCCTACGCACCGACCGCCTCACGGAGGAGCCCGAACAGGCTCATCGCCGTGAACGCCGTTGACGCCGTGAGCGTCTGCTTCTGGACAAAGACGAACGTGCCGAACGTGCTGAGGGTAATGACAGCCGGTATTCCTGTCGAGAGGAACATCATGCCGCTGCGCGCTCGTCTCGTCAGTGAGGGCGCGCAGCCGGGGATCAAGAGGGAGCGGTCGCACGCGTAGACCTTCGCACGCTGCTTGATCCGATCGAGCTCTGCGTCGCGCAGCTCAGAGATGCGCTGCATGCTCGGCTGCTCCCAGCCAAACATCTTGAGCGAGCGGATCGCGTTAATCAGCTCCTGGACGAGCGTGATACGGCGGTCCGTCGCCTTGAGGATCTCGCCTTGCACGGCGCCATACTTGCCCGCGACGGTGCGCGAGATGGGCGCGAAGAGGACGACGGCGCCGAGGGCGACGAAGGCGGACCAGCCGAGGAGGACGTAGAGAAAGGCGAGAGAGACGACGAGCTTGGGGACAACGCCGAAGAGCTGCAGCGTCGACGGCTGCGAGGGCGTTAGGAGCATACTAGGGAGGTCAGCAGGACGCAATATCGCGAGAGCCTCGCACGCCCAAACGCACCAAAGACGAGGTGATCGTGTCGATATCCGTGCCGACAAGGTCTGCACACGAGCGCCGTCAGTACTGCTCACTCGGGGACAGAGAAGCGGAAGCACGCACTGTTGACTCGCCCGATAGCCTCGTTCCCGCCCCCTCCGCCGCTCTTCCCCTTCTTCGCGCGGCCCTTTCCGTTCGCCGTTCCGTTCACCTTCACATTCGCCGTCCCGTTCACCTCCCCGTCCGCCTCTCCCGCCGCCGCGCCGTTCCCATTCGCCTCCGCGCCCTCCTGCGCGTCCTTCCTTCCCCCGCCGCCCGCCTTGATCCGAAGCACCTTCGCAAACACCGCATGCCCGAGCAGCGCACGGAGGCGCAGCCCGAGCTGCGCCAGGCGGTACAGCGCGGATTGGAAGCACACGCTCGAGGCAATCGGGGCGAGGAAGATGAGCGTCGCGAAGACATACGGCGAGAGGCCGAATGGCGGCGCGGCACGCTGCTGCACGTAGCGGAGGAGCTGCGCACGGGCGATGGGGGGTCAGCGCGGAGAGGGAAAGGGGAAGGGGAGAGAGCGCACGAGGTTCATCGAGAGAGGGCTGACGAAGATCCACGCGATCCACCCCGTTGCAAAGAGGAGGATCCGGAAGACCTCGCCGCGGTGCTCCCACGCGAACTGCCGCGCCGTGCCCATCCTCGTTCCGTCTTGCACGGCCGTCTTCCCCGCGGCGCTCGCGTCGAGGTCGGCTCTTGGCGCATCGCCCTCCCACCGGAAGCGGTCAAGGACGTAGTCGGAGTGGAGGACGTCCGGCAGCGGCGGGACGAAGGCCTTAAAGTCCGGCTTGAACTCCTCGGCATTGATGCCGAACACGCGGCGGAGGGTGCGGCTCGTGTGGGCGTAGAAGCGGAGCATGCGTCCCTCGAGGAAGGAAAAGAAGAGGCGGGAGAGAGGCGAGGCGGTCTGCGCGGGGTTGGGCGGGGCATGCGGGACGCGAGGGGTAAAGCGCGGCGGTGTGAGGAGTAGGAGGGTGCAGAGCCCGATGGACAGGGCTACTTGCGCGAGGCCGAGGCGCCAGAAGGTCGTGAGGGGAGGGTGCGTGACGAAGGCGAAAGGGAGGAGCTGCGGTCCCGGCGTGTCAGTCGAACGCTGAGTGGACACGAATGAGTGATCTCACGCTGGAGATGAAGGTAACGACTGCGAGTCCGGTGCTGAGGACGACCTGCTGGACGCGAACGACCTCCTTGACGCGGTGGTCGGCGATCTCGGCGGCACTTGCGAGCGCGAGGTAGACCTGCGCTCTTGGGATCAGCTCGACTCCCTCCGCACGCAAGGAAAAGCAGCGCACCGTGGTCCCGACAATCCCGCCTTCCATGACCCGCGTCCACAGTGCCTCCGCGCCCGCCTCGAGCCCCGTCAAGCGCACGACGCTCAGCCCGAGCAGCCCCATTGCGACGATCACCTTGACCGCCTCGAGGACGAGCTCCCATCCGGTCGGCGCGGTCGTCTGCGCGCGGCCATCAACCTCGCGCGGGTCGGCCTGCGCGCCGAGGAGCGGCGTTCGCTCGTGTGCGGCGCCATTGTCATGGGTGGCGGACCTTGTCCGCCGTGCTCGGGCTGCGCGGATGTGCACTCGTGCGATCCAGGCGACGGACGCGACGACCGAGAGCCCGAGGAGGAGGTGGGGTGTGAGCGCGACTAGTGGATGGGTGCTGGGCGCGGCTGAGCTTATCGGCGCTTCGAGTGCGCCAGATGCGCTCGGGAAGAGCATGTTCGCAGCCAGCAGGAGCTGGTGCGGGCGAGAGGACGACAGCGAAGGACGGGCAGCCTGAGCATGTGGGGGAAACCTTGATCGGCGCGAGCATTTGCAGTGCGTGCGATTGGTCCATCTCTGGCTCGTACAAGAACGCGTCACGTGAGGAGGATTGGCAGCAAGTACGAGAGGAGACGAGATGCGCGTGAAGACGAGCGAGCAGCGGTCGAGAACGGGGACGTCCTCCCTTTGCCTCCCTTCTCCCGTGGACGTTCTATCACGGCGTCGTCCGACGAGGTCAGGCGGCCCGAAAACCGCGTGCGGGTGCGACGGAAGGGCGACCAGGAGCGCGAGGTGCCTCGTTCGCAGGGCGTGTTGAGCGTCAGATTGATCAGGTCGTTCAGGTCATCAGACAAGGGGCGGGGGGGGAGCCGAAGGCGCGCGGCGAGAGGTGGGCAATCGAGCCTCAGCACCATCTCGCCGCGAAACTCCGACCGCGCCGGAAGAGAGGGTCACTCTCTCCGGAAGAACCGAACCTAGGCGTTGTCGGGGATGGCGGGCGGGTCAGACAACGACAGTCGACCGATCTAGACGACTCTCGAGCAGGCCTGCCAGGAGCGAAGCGACGAGGAGAGCGAGAGGGGCTCGCGCACGCGCATCTCGTCGTCTCGCAATTTTCGAGCTTGCGAGATGCTCCCCTGGCGGCTCGTCGAGAGCGCGTGCGCATTCGCTACGCTCTACGCAGGCTCATCCCGCACTCGCACCCACTGAATCGGGCAGCCCTTGTCGCGCCGATTCCGAGGAGGAAGACTTGCGCGAGCGACCCCTCCGCGCTTTCCCCAGCGTCGCCTTGTCGTGAAGCGCTAGTTACAGTAGATACGAGCCTTGCGATAGGTAAACCGACGGGGGAGTCGCCCCGCCACAGCAAATATGGGCTCAGCGGGCGCGCCTGCGCTCTCCCGCACCCCACGCCTCGCGCGTCTCGTCGTAGTCGTCGCTCTTCATCCCGACGTCGCAGAACCTGCCCCGCGCACTCGTCAGCTTACCCGCCCGAGGAAGAGAAAGAAGGGAGAGCGGGCGCACCCGTCCATCGCGGCGACGGCAGCGGGGTCCTCGCCCCTTGCGTCGAGGAGGACCTTGCGGTACCCAAACGCGCAGAACGGCCTCCGGACAATGTCGAGCACCTCGGCGCGGAGCGCGGGCTCGTATGCGTCCCACTGCGCAAAGTCGCTCGAGCGGCGCGAGTGGTATGCCTGCAGGTTCTCGTGGTGCTCGGCGATGCACCTACGCGCGGAAGCGTGGCGGAACGGTCAGTGCGGAGGAGATAGGGAGAGGAGGAGGGAGCGCACGCGATGTCCTGCAGCGGGGGGAGGTCGTTGTCCGGAAGGAGGAATGACAAGAGGCTCATCATCTGCACGCTCTCGCTCGTCAGCCCTGCGCAAAACGCACAAGAAGCGAAAGGAGAGGCCGCACGTTCGGGATCGGCTGCCCCTTGAGGTCCTCGTACCGCAGCGTGTGCGTCAGCACCGGCGCCTGCTGCCAGTAGACCGTGTGGCGGCGCCAGCGCCGCGCAAGGTCGAGCACCTCGTCGCGCTGCGCCGCGCCGAACTTGCCCCCGGGGAGCGCGACCTTGGTCTCGTGGTCTTGGAAGCCTGTGCGCGGACACTGGTCAGTGCGGGCGGGCGGGCGAGGGGAACGAGCGGGGCGCACCCTCAGCGGTGCGCGGTGCGTGGCTGAGGTGCCACCACGAGGCCATGGCGTCGAGCGGGTTGCGGACTGCGCGTGCCGCGCGTCGTCAGCACAGCTTCGAGGGAGGGGAGGGGGAAAGAGGCGCACCGACGTGCACGACCTGGTCGTACCCGCGGTAGAATTCCGCCCACCGCTTGTCGTCCTCGGCGATGACCTTCGGCAGCGCGGGGAAATGGCTCTTGACTACAGACGAGCAGGGCATCAGCGCAGTCCGAGCGAGCGGTAGAGAGGACGCGCGGCGCACCGAAGAGTTGGCCTTGTGGTCGCACTCGCCGTGGAAGGTGCGCTGCAGGCCCTTGTCGCAATCTGCGCGCAGTCCCTTGTCAGCTCGGTCACCCGCAGCTGCAGCGCGAAGGGGAAGTGCAACGCACAGATGGACGACGTCTGGTACCCCGTCGCGCGCTCGATCAGCTCCTAAGATAGCTGTTCCCGCTCCGCGGGTAGCTCGCAAACCCGGTCCTCAAGCTCGTCGCATACGGCCGCGTCTCGACCTCGCTCGCGCACGCCGGGCTCATGGCGTCGTGCAGCTGCTCGTCCCAGCTCCCGCCCTCGATCGCGACCGCCAGCTCGGCCGCCTCGGCTGCCTCTGCGCCGGCGAGGAGCGCCTCGTCCGACGCGTCTGTCGCGGCCGCAGTGGCGCCAACGACGGCGGGGAGGCCCGTGGGCGCGGCACCGAAGGCCGGATCCGCGACGTCGTGGAGGGGCGCGACGGCGGGCGCCTTGTTCGCCGCCGCTGCGGCGTTGACGGGCGCGCCCACAATGGGATTGGCGAACGCGGGCGTGGACACGGCAGTGGGAGCGAGCGAGGTCGGCCCTGCAGCGCCATGAACGGCGCGAGCACGAGGGCGAGGACGACGGGGACGGCGATCGGGACGAGATACTGCATCGCGACTGCTCCTTCCTTGTCAGCTTCTCCCGCCAAATGAGAGGGGAAGCGGCGCAACGCACGCATCTTGACCCGCTGCGGCTGGTCCTCGCGCCCGAACTCGCCGCCGCCGCCGGGGAGCATCGGGCTCGCGCTCGCGCTGCTCGCGCCCTTCTCCAGCATGCCGTGGGTTTCTTCGTTGCGCGACTCGGCGTCGAAGACGACCTTGGGCTGCTTCGGCGGGTCGTATTTGCGGTTGATCTGCGGGCGCGGAAAAGACGGGGGGTGAGCTTGGCAGTGGGAGGGAAGCGCGAGAGGGCGGACCTTGATCCAGATGCCCGAGGCGACCCAGAAGACGCCGGTCCAGCCGACGAGCGAGACGCTGGCAAAGTTGCCAAAGATTCCGGCGTTGAGGAGGATCGAGAGGAACTGGCGGATGGTCATGATAAGGGACGAGGTGAGCGCCCCGAACGACGCAATCGTGTTCAGGAGGACGATAAGGCCGAGTGCGCTTGCGGCCGAGAAGATGCATGCGTCCGTGAAGAGTCGCAGGTCGGAGAAGAGGAGCTCGAGGTTGGGGCGGAACGAGCCCGTCGCGGAGGAGGCGACGCTCGCGAGCATGGCGATGAGGAACGCGAAGATGTTGGTCCAGACCATCTGGTCGAGGACGGGCGACTCGGGCCCGAACGGGTCGCTCGACGAGGGGTTCTTGCCGAAGACGCGCTCCTGCGTCGTCGACACAAGGCCGTCGAAGAACAGGTACCCGATGAGGAAGAAGGCGCCGATGAGCCCGTTCCAGAACGACTCGTCGTCGGTCGCGGTCGAGGCGGCGGCGTGCGAGCCATGCGGGACCGGCGGTGTCGAGAAGAGGTACGTCGCGCAGCTGTTCGCTCTTCGTCAGCTCGCGCTCCTTCGGGCGTATAGAGAGTACGCACCCAGCGAGGATGACACCGCCCGCGACCCACTCGCGGGTCATGTGCTTCTTCTTCCAGACGAGTGCGCCGACGACGAGGACGGGGACCATCTTGCTCGTCTTTGCGAGGCTCTGCGTCGTGTACGAGACGTAACGCAGCGCCTGGTACTGGCACGACGTCGAGAGGAAGTTGAACACCGCGACGGACGCGTACCTGCGCCCTCGCGAGGGTCAGAATCTCGCGTCCGCAGGGAGAGGAGGGCGAGGGCGCACGCAAAGTATGGCGAGGCGGGGCGCAGACGTTGCGAAAAGGACCCATGCTCGGGCTGCGAGCGGGTCTTGTACGCGAGGATGCCGAGGCCGACCGCCACGGAGAAGACGCGGTTGAAGACGATCAGGAGGGACGACGAGGTGAAGTGGGCGTTGTCCGGGCCTGCGGGACGCGTTTCCTGCTGCGTCAGCGCGGCGCCCGCCTTCGGGCAGAGCAGCTCGCCGTCCCCCGGCGACAGCAGCGCGGGGGACGCCCGCTCTCGGCCGGAGAGGGGCGTGCACCGCCGCCCTCGCCCAGTGTGCAAGCAAGGAAGAGGTGACGCACCATACGTCGAGCTCTTCATGATCTTCTCCTGGAGCACTCCATACAGGCTGCGCAAGCGGCGCGGTCAGCTCGCTGCGCGGGCGCGCAGCATCTCGCGAAGAAAGTGGGGAGAGGAGGGGGAGGCGCGCGGCGCACGAGTAGATGAAGATGAGCCCGACGGCGTGGAGCGCGAGCGAGAAGCGCTTGGCGGCGCCTTCCATCGCTGCTGAGGTGCCGTGCGGGCGAACGAGCGTGGAGGTGAGGAGGGAGGGACGCGCAGCTCCTGCTGGGTGGGTGGAGCTAGCCCGATCGGAGAAGGCGCGCGGGCGGGGCTCTGTGCGGTCGGTGGGCGTCCTCGAGGCAGATGACGCGTAGGGCGCAAGCGGGAGCAGCTGGAGCGAGGAGGGGAGCGCAGAGCAGGAGGCGCGGACGAGGAGAGCGCGCGCAGGCGAGCAAGGGGATCGTGCACGACCTCGTTTCGAGCAGACGCTGCGCGCAGACTCTTGGTCCGGGGCACCGCAGAAGCCCACGGCAAGAAGCGGCCGGGCTCCCGGGGCGAGGCTGGCGCGTCGAGGAGGAGGCAGCGGGCACGCGCGTCGCTGCTCGTCCTCGTCCGTCGACCTTCGCGAGCTGAGCAGGGGCTCGCACGCGCTCCAGGCTAGTCAGCTCGAACGGTCCGTGGCGGAGCGGCGAGCGAGCGCGCATTCACCGCGCGCAGCACCCACCCCCGCTGCCGGCAGACCGGGGGAGGCGCAGTGCGCAGGCTCGAGCGGGCGCACCCAGCCGGGATGAGCAGCCCAGCAGCGTCTCTCGAGGGAGACGAGTGCGGGAGGGTGCAGAAGGAGGACAACCGGCGTTGCGCACGCGCTCCTTCGCCTGCAGGCATGACGGCAGAGTCGGCGACGATGGCGAATCTGGGGAAGGGGTCCGTCGCGGCGCGGTCGAGGCTTGCAGCAGGCGGTGCGGGCGCAGGCGACTTGGGAGCGCTGCGGCGGCGGCGGGAGCACTTGTAGGACGGCCGGTGTGCGTCGAGGGAGGCGGCGCGGGCGACGTCCACGAGTTAGCTGGCGAGGGCGAGCAAGATGCGCGTGCAAAGGGTCGAGCCAGCTTGCCCGCTTCTCGAGCATGAGTGAGGGGGGCTGGGGTGACGGAAGCAGGAGAGGGAACCGTAGAGAGCAGGAAAGGAAGCCGAGCGAGGCAAAGGAAGCAGCGGACGAAGCGGGATCTCCGACAGGCGCTCGTCGGCGCCTGGGGACGCTCATTTCGCTCACCGCATGGCACCCCACACGTTCGCTGCCTCCTCTGGCCAAGGGGAGAAGGCCGCTCGAAAGAAGACGCGTCACAAGAAGAGCAATGAGCAGGGAAGCGGGAAGGCCGGTGAAACGGCTCTGTAGGCTCGCGAGCAGGCTGCGAGGCCAAGACGTGCTGGTTTACCAGCGCGAGTCAACGAGCAGGAGCCCCTGGTGAGAGCTGCTGGGCCAGATATCAGCTGTGAACAGCTGTGCAAAAGGAAGACGGGGTTGGACGGGGGCAGCAGGTGAGGCGGAGCGGCGGTCGCAGCTGCACATGCGCCACGTTCGAGCAGTGCTGGTCCCGAAACGCTTCCGATGAGCCTCGGAGGGCTCAGTGGGAGGCGGACTGACGCCACTGTGCGCCTTGGGAGGAGCAGAAGGGGGCGTCGAGGAGGTGCCCAGCGTCTTCGCGGCTGATGTACGCGACTGGATCAGCGGGGAGCGCCGAGCGGGCGCTGACCAGCCGTACGTTAGCGTTTGGACCAGCTGAGCAAGCCGCCATACCTGGCAGACGCGCGGGAGACGAGCGAGAATCCGAAAGAGATGAAGCGCAGTCGAGCAAGAGAAGCCAGGCAACGGCGGCACAGGAGCGGTTGCGGCTGCCAGAGCGCGTTCAGTCGCTCCGCATAAGCATACCAAGCAGCGCTTCAATCCACCCAGCGCGAGCGGGGGTCCTTGTCTCCTCCAACCCTCATCTCCCTCTCCCTTCCCTTCCCCACCTGCTCCCTCGCCCAGTCAAGATGCCGTTCGGGATCCCGCGCTCGCAGCCCCCGCGGCCCATCGTCCCGCCACCGGTCCCGCCCTCCAAGCTCCCGCAGTACGTCGCGCCGACGCCGCTCTCGCGCGCGAGCCAGATCGCCAGTTTCGCCTTCGCGACCGGTGCGTGCGCCCTGCTCCCTCACTACAGGCGGAGAAGCTGATGATACGAGGCAGGCCTGACGGCGTACGCTGTGCTGCTGTATGACTTTGGCGACAAGGAGCATGTCTTCATGCCGGTGCGCCTCCTCCCCCTCCCTCCCGTTGAATCTTTCCCCGCAGGCTGACACAGAGACACGAACGACGCCGCACAGGTCCGCCGCTGGGTCGACGCGCACACGGCCTCGCTCTTCACCCTCTCGGCGCAGGACCGGCAGGTCCTCAGTGCGCAGAAGGGCGTCTCTCCCGCGGCGCCGGGGCAGCAGAGGCGCAGGCGCAGGTGCAGCCCGATCGGAGGACGCCCGTTGCGTTCTTCAAGGAGAACCCGGTGCTGGGCAAGGAGGGCGAGAAGGAGGTTGGCAAGGAGGGAAAGGCGGTGTGAGGGCGCCGCGAGTGCGGCACCGCGCCGCTGGTTACGGAAGAGGAGGCTGGGGCGCGGCTTGAGAGGGAGGTGTTGCGCGGCGGGTACAGAGGAGCAGGTGCATCTGCGTTCTTTCCACCCTCCGGCGTCGCAGCTGTTCACCCCGCCCAACTTCCGCTCGCGCGCAGGCCCGCCGCCGATTGTTGTCTGTACACTACGTCTCGGCCGCACATCCTGCACTGCACCGGTCACTCGTCCTCCTCGCCTCCTTGCTTGTCAGGCAGAGTTGCCGGAGATCTGCACGCGCGGCAGGTCGGGATGGAAATGTTCTGAGCTCGCGCGCGGGCTGCAGATGTCATCGCGCGTTCAACGCAGTCAGCAGAACGAGCGTGAGCACGGAAGAGGCCCAGCAAGAGGACATGGAGAGGACGTGGGACGGTCCGCGGGGATTTCACGCGCGATCGGCGCTGAGAGCAGACAGTTTTCTCTCCCCCGCTGTCGCGACCCCGCTTGGCTGTGGCCCGTCTGCTTCGTTGCTCTCGTCCGTGGCAGAGTAACGCGCCTCCGCCAACAGTACCAGTGCGTCTGCCTTTGTCGGGGACGAGGCCGGGTTGCGCTGAGCGCACGGGCTCTCGCCTCGCCCTTCGCTCTCCGGTCGCCGTATCTCACGCTCCGTCCCACAGATCACCTCCAGTAGAGCCAGCTCCAATGCGCTCCGCCTCGCCCTCCTCCTCGGGCACCAAGGACTCGCCGCCCTCGCCGCGCACAGCGTCCCTCTCGGCAGAGGACGCCGCGTCGCAGGCCGCGAGCGATGAGGCCATCCTCGCCCGCCTCGGCTACAAGCAGGAGTTCAGGCGCGAGTTCACCAACCTCAGCGTGCGTCTGCTTTCTTTTCGCGCTCTTGGTGCGGCTCGACAAGAGGGGGCGCGAGCGCGTAACAGCCGGGGATGCGCCCGGGGAGGTGGCAGATGATAACTGACCCCTGCTTGCGCCGTCACGATGCGCAGACCATCTCGTTCGCCTTCTCCATCATGGGGTGCGTCGCGCTCTCACTCTCTCGAAGGGCAGCCCGCGCGGAGGACGAGGGCGAGGCGAGGACCCGGTTCCGCTCGTGCGGCCGGGGTCGCTCGTCCCGCCCGACTGCATAGCTGTGCAGCGGCTGACATGCTGGAATGCACACAGTGTCGCCTCGTCGGTCGTGACGACGTTCAACACGCCGTTCTCGCTCGGCGGCCCGGCGAGCGTCGTTTGGTGCTGGTTTATCGTGCGACCCCTCTCCCGCCTCTTGCTTCCTCCTCCGTCAACGAAGATAGAGTAGGCTGATGATGGCCACGCGCGCAGGGAACGCTCATGAACTTCTGCCTTGGAACGTCCATTGCCGGTGGGTTCTTCCTCACTGCCCGTACAGCGCGATGTACTGACCTTCCTACACCCGCAGAGCTCGTGTCGGTGCGTCAGAACCTTGACATGCGGCAGAAGGCGAAGGAAGGCTGATGGACCTGCTCTCCGTCTCCTCCTCCCGCCTGCACAACGATCCATTACCTCCTCGCCTTTCCCACCTTCCTCCTCCTCGTTCTTCCGATATCTTCGCCGCAGGCCTACCCCACGAACGGCGGCCTGTACTCGGCGTCCGTCTACCTTGTCCCGAAGCGGCATCGCGCCCTCATGGGCTGGACCGTTGGCTGGTGAGTCGCGAGCTCCGTCGTTCCGCCTTCCTGCGCTCTACCGCGCTCTGAGGCTGTGACTGATCCTATGCGTGAATGCGCAGGCTCAACCTCCTCGGCCAGGTCGCCGGCGTCGCGTCCACCGAGTTCGGTCTCGCGCAGATGATCTTTGCTGCCGTGCGTCCTCTCCTCTCCCGGTCGCATTCGTACGACAGCTCACGCGTCATGTGCGGACAGGTCTCGCTCTCCCGCGGCGGCGCCTTCGTCCCGACTGCGTGGCAGACCTACCTGCTCTTCGTCGGGCTGCTCCTTATTCACGGCGTCCTCAACGTGCGCTCGCCGCCCTGCCCTCCGTGACAAGGCTAGACTGATGCGGCTCGTGTGCGCGCAGTCGGTCGGCACGCGCCTCTTATCCAGTATGACCCGCACATTCGTCTTCTTTAACCTTGGGACCGTCCTGGCGGTCATTATCTCGCTCCTCGCCTGCACCGAGGACAAGAATCCGGTGCGCGCTCGCTTTATCGCACGCGAAGAAGTAGCTGACGCGAAAGGGACGCAGGCGAGCTACGTATTCACGCACCAGATCAACGGTTCGGGCTGGCGCTCCGACGGGCTGAGCTTCCTCCTCGGCCTGCTCTCTGTACAGTGGACCATGACCGGTACGCCCCTCTCCCTCTCCGCTTCTTCGGGCTGTACTGACGCCCCTAGCGCGCAGACTACGACGCGACGGCGCACATCTCGGAGGAGGTCAAGCGCGCGCAGTTCGCCGCCCCCGCAGCGATCTGGATCGCCGTCCTCGGACGGGCATCGCCGGCTGGGTGTACAACATCATCTTTGTGCTCTGCTCGGGCGACATGGCCGACACGGCGGACTACGGCGTCTCGGGGTACGCGCCCGCAGAGATCCTCTGGCGCAACGTCCCCAGGGCTTGTTCTACGTCCTGTGGGCGTTCATTTGCTTCGTCGCGTTCCAGGTGCGTCCCTTCTTTCCGTCCCTCTTGCCCAAGGGGGAAGCCGGCTGACAAGCGAGGAGGAAACAGGTCGTCGCGACGGCGACGCATGCCAACGCGCGGTCGTTCCACGCCTTCTCGCGCGACAAGGGCATGCCCGACCGCGGCTTCTTTGCCCGCCTTGCCAAGAACCAGATCCCCGTAAACGCCGTCTGGCTCGTCCTGTTCATCTCGGGTGCGTCGCTCCTCCTCCGTCTATGCGGGAAGAGAAGGCTCACGCGGAGGTGTGCGCGCAGCGATCATGGGCCTGCTGGTGTTCGCGAGCACGGTCGCCGTCGGTGCGATCTTTGCCCTCGCGGCGATGGGCATGGGTGCGCCCCCGTTCCTCCTGCCCTCTCTCCGCATCAGGGGCTGACACGCCCGCTACTCGCGCAGACTCGTCCTACCTGTTCTCGATCGTCGCGTGCATGCTCTGGCGCAACCACCCCGAGGGTGCGCCCTCCCTCTCTGTCGCTTTCTCCCTTGGCGGACGACACTGACGAGACGGGTGCGCGCAGTCATGTTCAAGCCGGGCCCGTTCCACCTTGGATGGGGCTGGCTGGGGTGGACTGGTGCGTCTTCCGCTTTCTGCTGACGAGCACGATGACAGCGTGACTGACTCTACCTGCACGCTCGCCCCGCCCTTTCGCTCTCGCTCCGCTCAACCACCCGCGCCCGCCCGCTCATCCGCCCGCAGTCCGCATCATCGCCGTCCTGTGGACCGCGTTCGTGGTCGTCATCCTCGCGCTCCCGCAGATCATCCCCGTCGTCGGCGAGAACATGAACTACGCGAGCGTCGTCACTGGCGGCGTTGTTCTCATCGCGACGGGCTGGTTCTTCCTCGGCGGACGGAGGCACTACCGCGTGCGTCTCCCCTTCCCTCCTCTTCTTCGTGCTGTGAGGCTGACGAGGGTGGATGTGCAGGGCCCGCGGAACGTTCTCGCCGAGGAGAAGACGCAGAAGATGGCGGCGACGGGCGACGACCTCGACGAGATCAAGGCGCCCGTCACTCTCTAGACGTGTGCGCCTCCTCGCCCTCCTCCGTCCTCACCTGTACTGACTCGCATGCACGCCCGTAGCCGCAAGGACACTCTCCCTATCTCGTTCTCGTATTCCGGGCTGGAATGCCTCGCTCGCTCTCCCTCGTCTCCCTCCCTCGTTTATTCTCGGTCTCGCCGTCGTCGTCCTGGTGTGTACTCAACATGTGCAGCAGTCGTATCATCCCCGAAAAGGCGCAATTCAACGCGGCGCTTCTCTCTTCCTCTCCTGGATGCGCTTTCGATTGGAAGAAGAGGGACGTGGCTCTGCTGGTCCGTGCACGCATGTATACCGCAGCCAGAGAGAGTCAAGATGCACGGAAAGCAACCCGGAAGCACGCCCAGGAGAGAACCGTCTTCATCGCGCGCCTCCTCCCCGGCTCGTCGTCGTGGTCGCTCCTCCCCTCTCTGTCGCTCTACGCTCAAGTCTTCGGAGCCCGCGCGCTTGCTCTCTCCCGCGCTCTCACAGCCGACGACTCGCCTCGCAGCCCGCGCTCTCCCGCCCACACGTGCACGCGCCCGCCTCTCTCTCGCCCGGCGCGCGCTCGCTCTCCCCGCACCTCACGACCAGGACAGCCAGGAAGCGAGCTCAGGATGGGACGGCGGTTCGGCGGCATCAAGGGCGTCGATGCCTTCGGCAAGGTGCGCCTCCGTTCCCCTCTATCCCCGTCCTCCCGCGGCGTGGGTGTGGTGAACTGATGCGCCGCGAGCCCGCAGACGATGGAGGATGTCAAGATCAAGACGGGCTTTGGCGGCGCGCGTGCGTATCTCTCCCCCTCCCCCTCTCTCTCCGGGGGTGAGCAGGCGCGCTGACCGGGAGGAGGTGGGGTGCGCGTTCATACATGCAGTGACGCTCGTCTCGCTGAGCCTGATCCTCGCGTTGACGCTGTACGAGTTTGTCGACTACCGGCGAGTGCGGATGGTGCGTCGCGCTCATTCTCTCGGCGTAGGAGCCGTCCCGCTCGCGCAGTGGCGGCGCCTTCCGTCTTCTTGAGGAGTTTATCGTACCAACGAGCTTGTCCTGCGCGCAGGAACCGTCCATCGTGGTGGACCAGACACGCGGCGAGAAGCTCGTCGTCAACCTCAACATCTCGTTCCCGCGCGTGCCGTGCTACCGTGCGTTCTCCTCCCTACCTTCTCCCACCAGCCAGAGCTGATTGCCGGCTCCCGCACACCCACGCGCAGTGCTCAGCGTGGATATTATGGACATCTCGGGCGAGCATCAGAACGGTGCGCCTTCCCCTCGCTCTCCTCCTCAACGCAGGACCTGACATGGTGAGCGCGCGCAGACGTGCACCACGACTTGTTCAAGACGCGCATCAAGGCGGATGGCACGTTCGTTGAGGAGGCGATCAAGGGGAAGGAGCTGACGGGGGATGTCGAGCGCGTTGCGAGGCAGAAGGCGGAGGATACTGTGCGTGATCCAGCCTCCTTCCGCCTTCGGCCCGCGCCCGATAGGACGGGACCGACGGGTCAATCCATGTGCTGACCTGCACCCTCGCGCAGGCGGCACCTGCTACGGCGGTACGCCCCGCCGGACGGCCCCAGGTGCTGCAACACGTGCGACGAGGTCCGCGAGGCGTACATCCGCCGCGGGTGGAGCTTTGTCAACCCCGACTCGGTCGAACAGTGCGTCAGCGAGGGCTGGAGCGACAAGATCAAGGAGCAGGCGGACGAGGGTGCAACATTGCGGGCAAGGTCAGGGTCAACCGCGTGATCGGCAACTTGTGCGTCTGCTCGTTCATGGTTCTACTCGCGGTACGACTGACCATCCCTCTGCCGTCCCGCTCCACTGTCCCCGCCGTCACCCCTGCGCACCCTCGCCGCGACCCCGCTCCACCCCCGTCCACCCGTCCTTACAGCCACCTCTCCCCCGGCCGGTCCTTCCAATCGAACCAGATGCACGTGCACGACCTCGTGCCGTACCTCCAAGCCGAGCACAAGCACGACTTTGGGCACGTCCTGCACGCGTTTTCGTTCGCGAGCGAGTACGAGGAGGAGTTCCCCGGCGCGAGGGAGACGAAGCGCGCGCTTGGGATTCGGGATCCCCTGGAGGGGCTCAAGGCGCATACGGAGGAGTCGAACTAGTGCGTTTTTTGCGCGCCGCCCTTGTTGTGGTGGGAGGGGAGCTGGCGCGACGGACGGCTGACCGGATCGCCTCCACACCCTCGTTCGCTACGCAGCATGTTCCAGTACTTCCTCAAGGTCCGTCCGCGCACCGTCCCGCTTCTTCCCTCGTTGTCGAACGCGGTTGTTAACGCCCCGCGCGCCCCTGCAGGTCGTCTCGACCAAGTTCGAGTTCCTCGACGGCCGTGCGCTCCGGACGCACCAGTACTCGGTGACGCAGTACGAGCGCGACTGTGCGTTCCCGCCTGCTTCTCCTATCTCCCCGGTCAGTGCTGATAGAAGCAAATGAGCACCCGCAGTGAGCAGGAACAAGCCGCACGACAAGACGGGCGGTCATCAGACGTTGCATGGCTATGCTGGCGTGCCTGGGTGGGCCCCCTCCCTTTCTCTCGCGCCCTGGACCATGTGCTGACGAAACGCTCGTGCAGGCTGTTCTTCAACTACGAGATCTCGCCGTTGCAAGTCATCCACCGCGAGACGCGCCAGTCGCTCGCCCACTTCCTTTCCTCGACCTGTGCGTCCCCTCTCTCTCCGCTCTCCTCGTCATTGCTGACAAACCCGCCCATTGCCGTCCCCGCACGTGCAGGCGCCATCATCGGCGGCGTCCTGACGGTCGCCTCGCTCATCGATGCGTTCGTGTACGGCCAGACGCGCCGGATCAAGAGCGGTGGCCAGGCGAGCAAGACGGGCCTCGGGTTCGCGCACCCCGCGGGGAAGATGATGTAGACGTGCGTCGATGTGCGCGAGGACGAGGGAGGGAGTGCAAGTTATACCCAGGTTCGCAACGCTTGCGCGTCGGGGTCGTTCGCTAGAGCTTCGAGAACATATTTGAGCTGAGAGGAACCCCGCAAGCGGTACGAGTGTTGAGTTAGCTCGTCTCCCCCGCCGGCACCGCCCCTCTCGCTCTACCCTCGCTCTTCCGCGCGCCCACCCCTCTCGGCGCGATGCCGCGCGCGTCCAAACCTCCCAAAGACGCCCCAGCAGTGCGCTCCGCCCCCTTTCCCCGCACTACCACGCGCGCTGACCCCCCCTGCGCGGCTCATCAGCCCGTCCCGCTGCGGCAGTTCTCCATCTCGAGCTTCCTCCCCAAGCCGGCCACTTCCGCCTCGCAGGCCCCGAGGAGCTCTGTGCCGAGCCGTGCACCGATGGACGACGATGATAATGCGCCACTGAGCGAGGACGATGGCGAGGACGCGGGAGAGGTGTTCAAGGTCCCGAGCGTGCCGAAGGCGCGCGTAGGGAAAGGCAGGAAGAAGCCCGTCGCGGTCCTGGACCTCAGTGCGTGCGAATTGCGTCCTGTGACGGCGCGCAAGCTGACGGACCTTGTGCACCCCCGCGCGCAGCCGAGGACGACGAGGATGTCGATGCGCCGAGTTCGAGCCCTCCGCCTGCGCCTGTGCTGAAGAAGAAGGTGCAGAAGGAGGCGACCGGCGACAAAAAGGGCAAGGGCAAGGCGGTGGTCAAGGAGGAGGGAAACGAGCCGGCGCCGGAGGAGGGCGCCGCGGACGGGATGTGGGTCGACAGGTTCGCGCCGCGGGATCGGGTGCGTCCGACTCCTCCTTCCCGTCTTTCGCAGCATGGCTGACGTTCCGCGAGGAGCGTAGGACGACCTCGCCCTACACGCGCGCAAGCTCTCCGACGTCGAGTCGTGGCTCCTCGAGGCTTTCGCGCTCCAAGGCCGTCCGAAGCACCTCGCCAAGTACCGTCGCGTGCTGGTGCTCTCGGGCCCGTCCGGCGCGGGCAAGACGGCCGCGCTCAAGGTGCTGGCGCGGGAGGTGGATGCTGAAATCGTCGAGTGGAGGGAGGGAACGAATGTCCAGCTTGCGGCGGATGAGCGTGCGTCGCGGTCACTCCGCCTTCGGAGGACTGATTGACAGAGCTGTTCGCTGATGGATCGGGTCACATACCGCTCGCAGCGCGCGAGTCGCTCGTGCACCGCTTCACGAGCTTCCTCACCCGTGCGGGCATGGCCCCCGCGCTCGACTTCGGCCCCGACCCGTCCGACCCGTCTCCGGCCTCCTCCTCATCCTCCCGCAGCGCGCCTCCTCCCGCCGCGCACGCCCGCCGGCTCCTCCTCCTCGAAGACTTGCCCAATGTCTCGCACTACCCGACCAAACTCGCGCTCCGGTCCGCCCTGTCGCAGTACCTCTCCTCCCCGCGCGTCACTGCCCCGCTCGTCGTCGTCGTCAGCGAGGCGCTCGCGCGCCCGGGCGACGACGAGGGCGGCGGCGCGGGGTGGCTGAGCGGGAATGGGCGTAGGGGCGAGAGCGTCGACGCGAGGAGCGTGTGCGGGGTGGAGGTGCTTGAGCATCCGGCGTGCAGGGAGATCGCGTGCGTCCTGCACTTTCTCGCAATTGTCAACGCCTGTTGTGCGTGCGCGAGAGCACTGGCCGTTCGTGCTTGCGGACCAGCGCGACGCGCTGACACTCGCCCTCGCCTTTACACAGCTTCAACCCGATTGCCCCGACGATCATGCGCAAAGCGCTCCTCCGCACGCTCGACCGCCTCTACGCGCTCCCGTCCGCCCCGTCAGCGTCTACCCGCCCAACGCAGGCGACACTCGACACGCTCATCGCGCACGCGGGCGGGGACATCCGCTCGGCGCTGATGAGCTTGCAGTTCCTCGCTACGGAAGGTGAGGGTGCCGGTGCGACGAGTATCGGCGGGGGGAAGGTCGCGAAGAAGGGGAAGGGGAGGAAGAGGCGGAGGGGGGAGAGCGATGACGAGGACGGTGCGGGCGTGGGAGGGAAGGTGCAGGGAAAGGAAGGGGTGAAGAAGCTGTGCGTCTGCGTTTCTTTCCAGAGCGACTAGTATGCACGGCGACGCCAATCCGGCGCTGCTGCTCCGCCCGGGATCTGCTGATTGACCTTGCTCTGTCCGCGTTGTCGCAGTCTGCAATTCGTCACCGCACGCGAGTCGTCGCTCTTCATCTTCCACGCGCTTGGCAAAGTCCTCTACAACAAGCGTGCGTCGCCTCTCCTTCCCCGTCCCGCTCTCCTCGTCGCGTTGACCACCCCCGCGCTGCGCAGGATGGGGCGACTCGCCCGACGACGACAAGAAGGACCGCGACCGCGTCGGGATTGTGCAGGAGCGCGAGTACAACAAGCTGCCGCGGCATCTGCGCGCTGAGTGGGACCGGCGGCCGAGCAAGGTCGACCCGGATGTGAGTCTGCTCGCTCGCTTTTGTTGCTGCCGCGCGCTCTCGATTGCGTTGGAGCGCTCGGTGGCTATTGCAGAGTGGGTAACGTAGACTCACGCCTTCCGCGCCCCGCGCAGGTCCTCTTCGCCGAGGCGCCCCTCGACGCCGACATCTTCCTCTCGTACCTGCACCACAACTACCCGCCGTTCACGAACGAGATCGACGAGTGCGCGGGGATCGTTGATGCGCTCAGCGCGGCGGACGCGGTCATGAGCGCCAAGGGCGAGGGCGAGGAGGTGCGTCGGCCCCATCTCTGCTCTTCGGCAGGACGAGCGGCCATTCTGGACGGCGTCACTGCTTACAAAGGGAAGATGTGTGCTGACGCAGACTCCCTCGCGCGCAGGCCTTTCGTCGCCTCCCGCTCACCTCGCTGTACGGCTTCCACCTCGGCGTCCGCTCAACGCTGCTGCACCTCCCGTCGCCCGTCCCGCGGCGGAAGCAAGTCCTCCGCAAGAGCGAGCTCTGGGAGACGCTTCGCCTCGCAAGGCAGAACGACGAGGGCGTCGAGGAGGTCATGAGACGCGAGGGCGGCGAGAAGGGCGTCGTCATGAGGGAGGTGGTGCCCTGGCTGGGGTTGATCCGCCCGCCAGGTGCGTGCCCTCTGTCTGCGTCACTCTCCCCCCACCGGGAAGCTGACGCTCGAAATTCGGGTCATGCGCAGATGCCTCGCCCTTCCTCCTCGACCTTGCGACCTTCCCCCCGCTCTCGACCGCTGCGCAGCCACTCGTCACGGGCGCCGCGCTCGGCGAGAAGGACGTCTCTGCCGCTGACGAGGACAATGGCGGCGACGAGGACGCGCCCGCGGTGGATCTGAGCGAGCCGAGACGCGGCGGCGGGCGGGTGCTGCAGGAGCTTGGAGAGGACGAGGGGGAGGGAGAGGGGGAGGGAGAGGGGGAGGAGGTGCCCCCCGAGGTACTGCGCGAAGAGCGGAGGAGGGCGAAGGGCAAGCAGGAGCTGTTTGACCCGGAGGACGACATCGAGGACTGAGGATGCGCGTGATGGCGCGGCTTCGAGGAGGAGGGGTCGGAACAGAGTGCTCTTCCTTGCGCGCGCTTGTCTGCGAGTTGCTTGACAGACTCTCTGGGAGCAGTAGGACGCTTCACAGCCCGGCAGGAGATGCGGAAGGGCTTCATCGACGCCTCGTTCGACGCTCGCGCCTCGACGTGCTTGTTCCTCCCGCACCGAGCTCTCGAGGATGCGGTTGAGCCTGCGGTGGCCCGAGGCGCTGCTGATGCTCTCGTTCGCGGCGCACGTGCTCCTCGTCGCGCCCACCAAGGTCGAGGAGTCGTTCGCGCTCACCGCCGTCCGCGATCTCCTCGTTCACGGCGTGCACGCACCAGAGCGGGTGCGTTCTCCCGCTGGACTCCACGAGACAGCCCGCACTGACTCTGCGCGCGCGCAGTTCGACCACCTCGAGTTCAGTGGAGCCGTCCCGCGTTCGTTCGTCGCGCCCGCCCTCCTCGCCGCGCTCGCCTGGGTCCCGCTGCGAGGGCTGGCTGCGCTCGACCTCGTGCGGACAGGTTTCGAGGCCCAGCTAGTCGGTGCGTCCGCTCCCACGCGTCCATCCCTCCCCGACAGCTGACCCTCCCGCTCAGTCCGCCTCACCCTCGCCCTCGTCTCGGCGCTCTCGCTCGTCCTCCTTTCGCGCGCCGTCCGCGCCGCATACGGCGCCAAGGTCGCCAAGTACTTTCTCCTCCTCGCGGCGACGCAGTTCCATGTCCCGTACTATGCGGGCAGGACCTTGCCCAACATGCTCGCCTTTCCTCTCGGTGCGCTCTCCCCCTCTCCCCCTCGTCGTGAAACCGAGCTGATCCACCGCGCAGTGCAAGTCGCCCTCGGACTCTTGATCGCCCCGCCGGCGCTCTCCTCCGTCGTGCGCTTACGCCGTGCAACCCGGTCGCACCTGCTCGCCGCGTTCGCGCTCCTCGCCTTTGCGGCGGTCGTCATCCGCCTCGAGCTCGCGGCCCTCCTTGCGCCCTTTGCGCTGGAGCACCTCGCGCGAGGGCTCGTCGGGTTTGGGGAACTGCTCGGGACGGGCATCATCGCAGCGGCGGGCAGTCTCGGTGCGTGCCATGCTCTCTTGTTCAATCACCGCACACTGATCACGATGTGCGCAGCTCTGAGCGTCTTCGTCGACACGCACTTCTGGCAGAGCCCGGCGTGGCTCTGGCCGGAGGGGCAGGCGTTCTTCTTCAACGTCGTCGAGGGCAAGTCGGCCGGGTGGGGCGTGCGTATTCTCCTTCTCTCACCGATGACGCCGCTGACCCATCGGGTAACAGGTCTCCCCCCCCTCGTACTACTTCCTCTCTGCCCTCCCCAAGCTTCTGCACCTCTCGCTCGCGCCGGCGCTCTTCTCCCTCTTCGCCGACCGCCGCACCCGACGCCTCCTTCTCCCGTGCCTTGCGTTCGTCGCGCTTCTCAGCGGCCTGGAGCACAAGGAGTGGCGCTTCGTGGTCTACGTGGTCCCGGCGTTCACGATCGCTGCCGCCGCGGGGGTTGTTGCCCTCGGCTCGCTGTGTGTCCCTCTTTCGCCGCCCTTTCCCTCGCCGCCCCGCTCATCTACCTCCGCGCGCAGCACCGCCTCCCCTAATCTGCGCCGCCTCGCGCTCCTCGCCCTCCTCGCGCTCAACCTCGCCCTCACCACTCTCGGCCTCTTCGCCTCCTCCACCAACTACCCCGGCTTCTCCGCCCTCTCCTCCCTCGAGCGCGCGCTGCCCCCTCTCTCGCACGAGGCCGCCCGCGCCTGGAGCGTGCACGTCGCCCCCGCCGCCAAGATGACCGGCGCGAGCAACTTCCTCCTGCGCGACAGCGCGCACGCGAGTCACGCAAGCGGCGACAAGGCGTGGTACCTCGCCCCGGGGAGCTTCTCGATGCCTGCGGTGGTGTACGACCGCGCTGAGCCGCACGGCCCCTGGGCGCGGTACGATTTTGCGGTCGTTGGCGCCGAGGAGCGCCTCCCCGAGGGAGCGGAGATCCTCGCGACGGAGACGGAGTTTGGCGGGTGGGACGTGCGCGCGGCGTTGAGGGGCGACTGGGGGGCAGTGAGGAGGCGGAGGGACGCAGTGAGGGTGGTGAAGCTCCCGAGCGGGGCGCAGTAGACCGGCATTGCATTTCGTCGCATTTCTCCCCCGGCGAGAAAGGCGGGGTGACGGACGGCACTCGGTTCATGCATGCCACTACGCTCCTCCTCCCTGCTGCTTCTCCCCCACCACGGGTGCTACGACTGCGATGCCTCCCCAAGCTTGAGCTTCTTCGCCTCGCCGACGAGCGCCTCCTCCTCTTCCCCGCCGCCGCCATCGCCGCCGAGGTCGCGCTTCCGCCCCTCCCCCCCGGCCCCCGCCGGCGCGGCCGAGGCGGCAACGACGGGCGCGACGGGCGCGAGCGCCATCGGCGCGGGGAGGGAGAACGGCCTCAGCGCGCTGGCGTCCCCCGCCGCCCCCGCGACGGCGCTGCCGTTCCCGCCAGCGGCGATGACGGCGCGCGCCGGCGGGAGCTGCATCGCCGGAGGAGGGCGGCGCGCTGTGCAGCGCGAGCGACAGCGGCGGAGAGGACGAACGGCTCGCCCGCGGCCGTCGGAGCGGGCGGGAGGAGGACGGGCTCGCGCGGGGAACGGTGCGCCGCGCGGCCGCTGCTGCTCGGCGCTGCGACGGGGGCGGGCGCGGGCGCGGGAAGGGGGACGGGGACGGGGGCGAGCCCGCCTGTGCGGAGCGAGTGCGCGAGGGCGGGGCTGAGCGCGTCGAGCGCGGCTTGAGGACGGCGGAGAGGCGCCCGTGGATCGAGATGATGGCGTTGGTGAAGAGCGGGGGACTTCTTCTCGCGTCAGTGCGGATCGATGGGAGAGAGGAGACGACGCACCGTTCGGCTGGGCGAGCACCGCCCGCAACGCGGGCTGCGCCTCCCACCGCGCGCGTTTCGGCCTCGGAGCGCGCGAACGTCGCGCCGTCCTCGGCGAGGAAGTAGATGCGCTGCGTCAGCACGTGCATCTGCGCCCAGGTGACGGGGCCGAGCGGCGGCGTTGACATCGCCGCGTAGAGGGCGGCGTCCTCCGCCATCGTCCAGGGGCCGGGCTGCGGCGCGGGCGCAGGCAGGAGGAGCGCGTCGACGGCGGAGAAGGTGCGGTTGACGAGCTGGGCGGAGGAAGCGCTCAGGCTCGAGCCGGAGACTGCAGGCGAGGGGTCAGAGGGGGACCTTCGCAAGTTGCCCGGTGGCGGAAAGGGGACGTACCGCTGCCTCCGACCGTCATCTGCGCCGACGGCGAGCTGTCGAACATGATCGCGTCGTCCTCTGCGCGGCGGGGCGAGCAGAGTCAGCCAGTGTGCCCATCTACTGCCCGAGAGGGAGGAGAGCCAGCTCACCCTCCTCGCCCCCGCCCGTCCCGCCCTCCCCCCGCTCCCTCCTCTCCTTAACCAGCAGCGCATACCTCGCCCTGAGCGCCTGCGTGCTCCGCCCTTTCGCCTCGCCCCTCATCTGCATGCGGATCTCGTCCCACGCCGCGCCCGGGGACCCGCCGCCGTGCGCGTCGCCGACGGCGAGGAGCTCGGCGTGCTCGGCGGGCGTCCAGCGGCCTTTGCGCGAGCCGGGGGCGGAGGAGGACGAGGGGCGCGAGGGGCCGCTGCGGTGGGACTTGGAGGGCGGGGAGGGGGTTGGCGAGGGCGAGGGAGGGGGGGCTGCGGACGGGCGAGCGACGGTCAGCGGGTTCAGCAGGGGTACTTAGAGCGCATAGAGCCGCGCGCGTACGCACAGGTGAGGAGGAAGGGCGAGTCCGGGTCGCTGGCGGGCATCTCGGCGAGACGAGCTGGGAGGGCGTGCACGGGCGTGGGGCTTGCTGGGAGCGGTGCTGTGCGGGCGGTGGAGCTGCTGCGCGCCCTGTGCGAGCAGCCTGAGCCTTGCAGAGCGGGAGAGAGCGGGAGGGAAGAGGGAGAGGGCAAGTGGGGCGCGGACAGGAGGCGACGAGGGCTGTGCACCCGCAGCTCACCGCGAGTCCGGCTTCGTAGCAGGCGGAGGGTACTCGAGCAGGCTCTTTGAGCGTCCAGACACGTGCGCACCAAGCGGCGGCGCGTCCGGAGCGGGCTGGGAAGCTGACGCGAGGTTGACCTTCGCAAACCACTTCCAGCGCGCTTTCCTTCGCAGCTTCACAAGGTGCGCGTGCCGGTACGGACGCAGACGCTACAAGTAGCATGCAACTTGGTCGAGAGGCGCGGCGACACGAGCGGGCCCACGCCCAGCAGCAGCATCTCGCCGAGACGTTCCGCCCGGGAAAGAGCCTCCAGCGTGCGCCTCAAGGGAACACTGGAGGTGTGCTTAGCACGGAGAGAGGAATGGCGAGAACGCGGAGGAAGCGCGAAAAGCTGGGAATCAAAGTGACGCGTGAAGAAGGCGAGCAGTGGGCGCACGCTAGCACAAGGCGTTGCTGAGCTATGCGAGCAAGCAGAGCTCGGCGGCGAGCAGCAGACTGGAAGTGTAGTAGCGCAGGAGAGTACGAGAAGCAAGCGGACGAGCGAGCGAGCAAGGGTCGAGAGGGAAGACGGGGTGACCCTCGCCTCCTCTTCGGCCGACCATCATCTCTCCGACAGCCGCACTGCTCTCCGCGCGCCTCTCACACGCTCTGCGGACCTCGCCGACAGTGCTCGACTGATGTTGAGCGTCCAGCCCGTTCCATTCCAGCGACCTGACCTCCCCACCGCAACCGGCAACAAAGCCGATTAACGGTACGACTTCTGGTAGCGGGCGCGCGCGCCGGGCTGTGATGGAGAGGGTAGGTCAGTCAGGAGCCACTGAAGAGGCGCGGGGAGGGGGCAGGACTGACACCACCGAACTTCTTCGGCTCGCACCTGCGCGGGTCGGCGACGAGGAGCGAACGGTCGTACGCGACGAGGACCTTGCGGACCTCGAGGGCGGACGCGGCGTCCTCGTACTTGGCGACGTACGCGACGACGGCCTTGGCGATCGCCTGGCGGAGGGCGTAGAGCTGCGAGGTGTGGCCACCGCCCGAGACGCGGAGGCGAATGTCCATGCGCGCGAGGGGCGACGGGAGCGACGTCGTCGACGAGACGAACGACTGGAGGAGGAGGACCGGCTCGTAGAGCTTGCCGCGGAGGACGGGCGAGCCGTAGAGCGAGAGGGGGACGCCGTTGACCTTGATGAGACCCTTGCCCTCCTGCAGACGCGTACGCTTGTCAGCGTGCTGCCCCCACGCACTGGTACGCCGCGCGGACGATGGTCCCAGGTGGTACCCCGCTGCGGGCATTCCCCAACCGCGGGCGGCACCGCCAGGTCCATCGACGAGAGGCGCACCTTGGCCAGAGCCACAGCAGTGGCGGTCTTCTTCTTGCCGAAAGTCTGGACGGACTGGGTCGTCGACATCTGGATGGCGGGTGTGCGTGCGCGCAGCGGGAGGGCGTGGGTGGATGAGGGGGACGAGGCGGGACGGGGAGGGCGGAGGGCGAACGGCGAGCAAGGGCGAACGTCAGCATTCGGGCAGCACTTCCCCTAGGAGGAGAGATGTGGGCGCACCTTGACTGTACGAGCGGGAGAGCGCGCGAGGGAGAGAAACGGGGCAAGAGGGGGGGGGAGGGGGTCAGCTCGACGGGGTCCTGCGTGAGACGGCCTCGCACCCATGTTGATCCCTCGAGCGCGCTCCATCCAGCCCAGCAGCCGTTCCCACGGCGCCTGCATCCGCGCACTCCCGCGCGCGCGTGCGGAGCGCGTCGTCGCGACGTGCGAGCAGTTTTGTCGGCGACGGGGCGCGCTCGTGCGCCCGCTCGAGTTGGCCGGGGTGGGCGGAGGGGCGGTGCGGTCGCTGGGAGGGCGTACGGCGCAGACTGTGCAGCAGGTAGGCTTACAGCGAGGGCCGAGTAAGGAGACGAGGGGAAAGCCCGACTTGTGCAGAGCTCGCCCCGGCCCTCGTCCTCCCGCTGCCCGCCTCCTCTCCGCCCTCTTGCTCTGCTGGAGACTGCTGGAGAGACACGAGCCCTGCATCCGCTGGATCGACCCCGCTTCACCGCCTACACCCGCGCAAGTACTGCAGCGCGAGATGCCGTCGCCGTCGCGCGCCTCGCCCTCGCCTCGTCGACCTCGACCTGCCAGATCTCGCTACGCGTGCACGGCTTGGCAGTTCCGCCCGGTTTTGCAGGCTACAGCTGCACAACTGCTCAACATTGGCCCGTCCTTCGATCCTCGGCGCGCCTCGCCCGCTTCGTGCACTTCGCACCAGCCGCCTCGCGCAGCGCCCCGCGCCGTGCATAGCAGAGGCTGCGGCTCGTGCCCCCTGCTGGCCAGCAAAGTCTGCGGGCGTGGGCGACGTCCAACGGATACCTGCCAGCGCCCGTGCTCCCGCGTAGCCCGCCCGCCGCTCAGCCTCCGTCGTCTCCGTGAGCGCGACGACCGGCTCTCGAGGTACGCGTGCTGTGTGCAGGCGTGAGACAGCTGCGTCACATGCGCTCAGCTGTCCAGAACCTGCAGGTACCCCGGTCTGCCGTCAACCAGCCGTTGCGCACCCCCCTTCTCCCGCTGTTCTCGCTCTTCTCCCTCTTCCGTCCCTTACGTATCGCTCCCCGCAACCCCAACTGAGCAGGCGCTCTCTTTGAAACCATTTTCGTGCATCGCACCGCGATCGCTACTTGTTCCCGCCGTAGTCGCCGTGCTCAGGACGGAGGCTGAACCTCGAGACTTGTTCTTCTGCCTCACTTTCCTCGCGCGCCGGCTCGCACGTCGTCGCCCACTGTCGCGAATAAAGACTGGCTTTGTAGCCACCCTCGTCGCGCGCGATTCCACCGTCCGCTCCTCGTCAGCGACCCGCCCAGGTGCGAGCCCACGAAGTTTGGCGCAGTCAGTCCCGCCGCCTCCCGCGCTTCCCGAGTGGCTCCTGACTGACCTGCACTCTCAGCCTGCAGACCGGGCGCGCGCGTCCACTACCAGAAGTCGTACCGTTAATCGGCTTACAGTAGTCGTCGGCTGCGGTGGGAAGGTCAGGTCGCTGGATTGGAACGGGCTGGACGCACAACAGCAGTCGAGCACTGGTCGGCGACGTAGGTAGAGCGTGTTGGAGGCGCGCGGAGAGCGTCTGGGGAGCTGGGAGTTGTCGACCGCTCGAAGAGGAGGCGAGGTCACCGAGCCTTCCCTCTCGACCTCCGCTCCTCGACGCTCACTCTCCTCTTCACGCCTTTGACTCTACTGGACGTTGTGCTGGCAGGCTAGGCTCGCTCACGCAAGCTCTGCTTTCTGCGCTGAGCCGGCCGCGCAAAGGTGACGCGAACAACAGCGATAGGATTAAGCTGCGACCCCGGGCCACACTGTACTGATCTACCCACAACGAACCGACGCTCTCTAGACCTCGCCCGCGCGCGACCCGTCTACACTGACCTTCTCGTCGACGCTCGCCTTGCCCTCCTCCTCCGAGCCGGCCACCTCCTCCTCGACCGCTTGCTCCTGGCGCGCCTCGTCCCCAGGCCCGCCGTACCCCTCGACGACGCCGACCTTGGCCAGCGTGACGAGCGCGAACGGCAGGCTGACGGCGTAAAAGACGAGGTTGATGACGACCGTGTAGAGGAGCGAAAACTTGCTGCTGTTGATCCCGAACGCGGCGCACTGCCCCCAGGACTCGATCCCGCGCAGGAGGCCCGCGTACCGCGTCGCGGTCGAGACGTCGCCCGAGGCGAGGAGCGACATGATCCAGTACTGTTCGCGAGGTCGCGCATGTCATCAGCGGGAGGAGGCGGGGAGACGGAGGGGAGGGGAGGAGACGCACGAGGTAGTTCTGCAGCGCGTTGCCTGCCGCGTTGAGCATGACGTACATGCCGAACCCGCGCCCGAAGCCCGGCGAGGTCCAGTCAAGCTTGCCCGGCTGTTCACGCACAATGTGAGCCCAGTGCGCGAGAACGAGATGGAGGGAGGGAGGAACGCACGTTGTGCTTGGTGAAGTCGTTCTGGATCACGAGCGCCCAGACGAGCATCCCCGCAAACACGGTGAACACGACGGCCCCTCCAGCGCGCACGCGCGTGACGAGTGCGATGCGCTGCGAGTCGAGGAAGAAGCCGAGGAGGGTCGTGGCGACGACGCCGGCGATGGCGGAGAGGAGGGACGCGAGCGCGCGCGCGCGGACGGAGTAGTACAGCGTCAGGTGCGAGGAGGCGAGGCCCCAGTAGCTGTTCCGGCGAGGAAGGTCAGCGGGCGGAGGAGGATGTGAAGGGCGGCGGCGGGACGCACAACCAGGACGCCTGAGGGTGCAGAAGGTCAGAGGCTGTACGAGTGACAGTAAGGGAGAGAGCAGGACGCACGAAGAAGATGGGCAGCAGCAGGCCGACCTTCTTGGTCGTGACCGTCTTCCACAGGAGGCGGAACTGCTCCTTGGTCGACGTCTGGTTCGGGAGCGTGATCCTGCTCCCGTCGCCGCGGCGGACCTTGTTCGGACCGCTGACGAGGAAGGCGACGGGGACGGCGAACACCTGCAGCGCGATGAACGAGATCAAGGTCTTGTAGTTGACTGCGGGCGGACGAGCTTAGGGTCAGCAAGGAGGGCGACGCGCGCGAGGGGGAGGCAAGCGCACCCTTGCCGCCCGTCGAGCGGTTGATGTTCGTGCCGAGGTTGATCGCGCCGGCGATGATCCTGTGGCGGGAGGGCGGGTGAGCGGGGGGCGGGACGAAGAGGGAGGAGAAGAAGCGCACTGGCCCGAATTCTTGAAGAAGAGCCAGACTGCGAGCATGCGCGCGCGCAGGTGCGGCTCGGGGTAGCTCAGAAGGATCGCGCTGCGTGGTGGGAGAGGGTCAGGCCGGTGAAGCGGTGGATGGAGGAGAGGAAGAGAGCGCGACGCACCCTTCCGAAGCCCAGTAGAAACCGGCCGAGATGCCGCCTGTTCGGGTACGGCGAGAGGGGTGGAGGGGTCCCGGGTTAGACGTGCAAGCCCGAGAAGGGGGAAGAGGCGAGTTCCGGACGCACAGATGACGGCTCCAAGGATAACGAACCACTCCGTGCCGTAGCGGTTGTTCTGGTCTGTAGGAGCAAGGCGTCAGAACAAAGAAAGAGGAGAAAGTCGCGAGACGGAACGCACAGAGCGAAGCCGTGTAGACGCTCCACCCGAGCGAGCCGAGGATGAGCGTTCCCTTCACGCCGAGCTTGTTGACCAGGACGGGCGCGAGGATGCAGCCTGTCAACGAGTACGTCAGCGCGGTTCAACAAGGAGAAAGCGGACAGAGAGACGCACCCAGCCCCATGAGGGAGAAGACGATCGAGTTGCCGGCATTGACCTGCGGTTGCGGAGCGTGCGCGTGCACGACGGTCAGTTTCTCCTCAGATGTGCAATACAGAGTGAGAGGGAACGCACGAGGTACGGCTCGAGCGCGCCGCCCGCGCCGAGCGACTGAGCGCCGTTCCACAAGCCTGGCGCGAGCAGGCTGATTACGCCGACGCAGAGGATCTGGAACGTCACGCTGCGATAGAAGATCGCCAGCCTGGTAGGCGGCGCAGGCGCGGCGGCAGCAGAGTCGCTCATCGTGCAAGGTGCTGGGAGGCGGTGAAGGACGTCGGGAGGGCAAGCGAGCAAAGAAAGGAGTGGCTCTGGCGGCGAAGCGCCAAGCGGGATGGCGCCATCCTTCGCCTTTTTCCCGCGTGAAAAGGCGCGGAGCAGCACGCGAGATGGAGCACCCTCCCCTCGTTTGACGGGGTCCCGTTTTTTTGGCCGCGGGCCGGCCGAGTCGCGGCACGGGCGAGTGGGCAAGCGAGAGTGGCGAGAGTGGCGCAGGACGCGCTAGACGTGCGGGTGGCGGTGGCACTGTGCCGATCGTACGTGCGAGCACACCACACAACGTGGACCTAGCAGCGGGAGCGGATGAGCGAGGAGGTTGGCGAGGAAGCGATCGCGCGCGGTGGAATGGCGGTCCGCGAGACGTGCGGGCACAGCGAATGCGCGCAGAACAGGCAGTCGAACGGGCTGACCATGCGCGAGCGTGTGCAGAGGAGGCGGAGCGAAACGGAGCAAGGGTGAGAAGGGGCAGAGGAGGAGAACTGCGAACTCGCCACCGCGCCCTCGCCGCAGTATCTCTCACGGCACGTACGACGTTCAAGATCAGCTCACAAGATGTGTAGCGTCGATATCTTTGCGCTGCACAAGGAAGTGCGCGGGAGAGAGACGTCCCCGCGCTGCAGTAACGGTACAACACCCCCTTCAGTGCTTCCCCCCTTCTCCCGCCGCGCTCATCCGAACAACGGCCCGCTCGGCACCTCCCTCCCCTGTAGCCTCACCCTCGCCGCGCGCGCCTGCCCGCGCCCATGTCCCGGGCGACGGGCGCCCGCAGCGTGACCCAGGCGCGGGTGCGCGAGGATGGGGGAGAGGTGCGCCGCGCGGCGGGTGAAGGAGGAGTGGTGCGCGGTGGAGGAGAGGGCGCGGACGATGTCTACGTGCGATGCGAGCTGTCAGCGCGAGCAAGAGAGGGGAGAGAGAGGCGAGGCGCACCGTAAGCGAGGAGGCGGTGGATCGTCCAGCTCGGGTGCGACCCGTCGATCCAAACGTATTGCTTGAGCTGCACGCATCATCGACGTCAGTCACTCAGTCAGTCCAGATTGGAGCTAGGAAAGATGTGAACGCACAGGCGCAGGGCAATCCGGCAGGGCGAGGTCGGGCGGGACGTCGGGCAGGTACGAAGAGGAGACGGCGCGGTACGACTCGCACCAGTCGTCCGAGATGAGCGTATTGCTCGCCTCGATCTTGTCGAGCGTCTGCGTATACTCGGCGTCAGCGCCACTGTCGGACAGGCGAGAGCAAGCGCGGACGCACCTCGTCCAGCCAGCTCGCGATGTCGTACACCTCGACTTCGGCGCCGGGGTACTTGCTCGGCATCTCGGCCGCGTACGCCGCGAGGCGCGCATTCCACGTCGCGATCGAGGCGTTGACGGCCGGGAGGAGGCCCTGCGCCAGGGTCGAGAGGAGCTCGCTCACCGGCGCGCGGTCGAAGTTGGGCACGTTCAGGAGCAGGAAGTTGCGGGCTGCACGGCAGGGAGATGGGTCAGTGCGGGGCGGAGGAAGCGAGGAGGGGGCGCAGCGCACCGCCGTGGGCGTACAGCCGCGAGATGGACTCGTCGTACGCTTCAAAGGTCGCGTTCAGGACCTTGTCGATCGGCGAGGCCTGGTAGTTCTGCAAGTTGATGTCGTTGATGCCGAAAAATACGCCTGCGCGCGCGGTGGAGCGTGAGCAAGCAGTCCTGGGATGACAAGCGAACTCGATCGCCGAGAAGAGGGGAACGTACTGAACAGCGACGAGCTGCTCTCCCACTTTGGCTTGTCGGCGCTCGAACCCTCCGTCACGTTCTTGACGAACCAGCCAACCTGATCCGGGAAGCTGACATTGGGGAAGCCCGCCGTGCGCATCTCCGGCCAGGCGGTCGACCCGCCGACGGCAAAGTTGTAGTGCGCGGCGTTGAGCTGCGGGAACGTCGGCGAGAAGGTGATCTCGTCGAGCCAGGCTGTTGCGAAGAGGGTGAGCGGGGAGTCTGGCAATGGAGGAAGGGACGGAGACGCACTCTTCCCGCCTGCGCTCGTCTTCAGCGGCTGCTTCGTCGCGTCAAACCCCGCAGTAGCATTGAAACCGTCGGCAGTCCAGCTGTCACCTGTTAGGAGGAAGCCAGTTCAGTGATCTACATCGTCGGATACAAGGAAGCGGACGCACCGAAAGCAAACCAGTGCTTCGTGTCCTGGATCTGGAGGAACGCGGCGGCGGAAGAAACGAGCGACGAGAGAGCAAACACAGCAGCGAGCACCGCAGCACGGCCAGCGTGCGAGCGCATCGTCCTGTCAAAGAACGCAGCAACGAAGAAGAGAAGAAGGAGAAGGGCGACCAGCCACCCTGCGAGGAAGGACGGTCGAGCGACGCGGCGTTGCTCCCGAGCGATCGCTCTTCGTCCAGAACGGCTGTGCGGATTTCTGGATGCAGAGGCAGTGGCGCTCCAGATAGGACGGGCGCGCGAGAGAGGAAGGTGATGGAGGGCGCGCGGGGGGCTAGGCGCGTATCTCGCCGGGGGCCGTCGTCGTTTGTGCAGAAGCAGCGGAGCGCGAAGAAGTGGATTTGCAGGGCTGGACGGCACTGTACCGGCCCACGGGCCCGTGCACGGCTCCCATGAAGGTGAGGGTCGACTTCGGGTGAGGCGGGAAGGCTGGAGGTCGACTGGGAGGAATGCGCCTGGGCTGCCTGACAGTGCGTTCAGCGATAGAGAGGACCTACAGCTCGGTACTGACGAGCGCGCACGCGCCGCAGATGCGTGGTCCGTGAGTTGTGCGCGTCGGGAGATGAAGTCGAGCGATGAGAACGGGGAGCGGTGAAGCTCGGCGACGACAGCGTTCGAAAGCCTGTACGCCGGTTAGCTGATCTGCGCAGCAATTCTGATCAGCTGCAGCACTCCTCTGGAGCAGCATGTGCTGACGGCGGAGGAGATCTGGGGAGAACGACGCGCCTTTCGAGGTCAGCCCAGCGCCGCTCATCCTCACAGCTCTGTAGAAGCAGAGGACTGGCGCAACTGCTCGCTAGACTAGACTTGCGCCATCAGAGACGCGCACAACTCGCCCACACCGCCAACTCACCTCGCTCACCTCGCCGTTCGCTCAACCCGCCGCGATGGAGCCGCCAGACGACCTGAGCGACTCCGAATACCTCCCGGAACCTAGCACGTCCAACAAACCTCCAGAGAATGCACCCACGAAACCCGAAGCAGCCCCCGCCGCGCTCAAGCAGTCGACCCTCACCTTCAACCAGCTCTCTCCCGAGGACTACCTCCCGCGCCTCAACCCCGCCCAGCGCGACGCCGTCACTGCGAGCTCGATCGGAGGGCTGGCGGTGCATGCGGGGCCCGGGAGTGGCAAGACGGCGGTGTTGACGACGAGGGTCGCGCACTTGATCCAGGTGGGGCGCATCGCGCCCGAGGAGCTCGTGTGCGTCCCCCTTCCACTCTCCTTGCTTCCACGGACACGGAGGAGACGGGTGTGCGGTGCTGGCCGCGGTCGGCGGACGCGGGGTCGCGTAGTAGGCGGTGTCGGCGTACTGACCCTTCCCTCCTTCCCCGTGCGCAACAGCGTCGTCACCTTCACGAACAAGGCGGCAAATGAGATGAAGGTCCGGCTGAGCAAGATCGTCGGCGCACAAACCGTCGACAAGATCGTGATGGGCACGTTTCACTCGTGCGTCTCCTCTCCGGCTCGCGCATCGCGCTCATGCACGCTCGTTCGCCGACGTCCGCTGATGCCGCTTGTCCGTTTCGCGCGCAGGGTCTGCGTGCGCTGTGCGTGCTCTCATCCTCTGTCCATGGCGGACGGGACTTAGCCGACTGCGACCCTCCGCGCTGACCTCGACTCGACGCGCAGACCTTCGCAAGTACGCCAAGCTCCTCAACTTGGCGCCCAACTTCCTCATCACGGACCGCGACGACTGGTGCGCCCCTGTCCTCTCTCACCCCTGTGCGCGTGCTGACCACGTCCGCACGCAGCCTCGCCATCATCAAGCGCCTCCTCGCCTCGCTCACCGCCCTCCCCGACAACCTCCGCCGCGAGATGAAGCCCCAGAGCTGGCTCGAGGTCATCTCGAAGTGCAAGAGCCGGAAAATGGGCCCGGAGGAGTACCGCGCTGAGAGTGCCAGCGCGGTCGGCGGCGACCCGGAGAAGGTCGAGTGGGTCGCGAGGGTGTATGAGTGCGTGGCGGCGGTTCTCCTGCTCAGTCAAGCGATATTCTCGCGGTACTGACGGTGCGATTACGCTGCGTCGGTACAGGGCATACGAGTCCGAGCTCGCGGCGGCGAACGCGCTCGACTTTGACGATCTTCTCCTTCGCGGGTCCGTTGTCTTCTCCTCCTTGTCTTCCTATTGCCACTCCGACCACTGACCATCGACTCGCTCAAGCAGATACCAGCTCTTCCGCAACTTCCCGCGCGTCGTCGCGAAGATCAAGTCCGTCCTGATCGACGAGGTGCGCCCCTCCTCGCTCTCCCCGCGACGCGCTTGTGCTGACCCGGCCGCCCTCGCGCTCCGCAGTTCCAGGACACCAACAACGTCCAGTACGAGCTCGTCAAGCTGATCGCGGCGCTTTCGGGCTCGCTGACGATCGTGGGCGATCCGGATCAATCGAGTGCGTCGCGCTTTCCCTCCCTCTTCCTCGACGGGCCTGACTGACGAGTCGAACTCGGCAGTCTACGGCTGGAGGAACGCCGAGATTGAGAACCTAGAGAAGATGCTCAAGGGCGAGTCGCATGTTCCTCCGCGCCGCGTTTCTCGCCCGCTCACCCGCGTTGCGAGCCGGGTCGCGTGATAACGCGACTCTCAGCTCACGCTTCCGTCTCGCAGATTTCCACCCCGTGAGGCAGATCTTCCTCGAGGAGAACTACCGCTCGACGGGCGCGATCCTCGGTGCCGCGCTCGCCGTTGTACAGCAAGGTGCGCCTCATCTCTACTTTGCCCTCGATTTTACCGCTCACCACCCGCGCCAATCCGCACAGACACCGCCCGCATCCCCAAATCGCTCAGAACCTCCCACCCCGCCGGCTCCTCCGTCGTGCTGCACCCCGCGCCGTCCGCGCCAGACGAGGCCGCCTTCATCGCCTCGACGATCAAGCATCTCGTCGCGCACCTCGGCGGCCTAGTCGGGTACAACGACTTTGCCGTCCTCCTCCGCTACGGCGCGCTCTCCCGCAACATCGAGGTCGCGCTGCAGAAGGCGGGCGTCCCGAGCCGGATGGTCGGCGGGCACAAGTTCTTTGAACGCGCCGAGTAAGTCCAGCTTCCCTCCCCTCTCGGGGTTCCGCATAATCAGGTGACGCAGCGTGGGTTCGAGGTTACGCCGCTCACCATCGACCCCTTCGCGCACAGGGTCAAGGACCTCCTCTCATACCTGCAGCTCATCTCCAACCCCTCCTACACCCCCGCGCTCCTCCGCGTGCTCAACACCCCGCGCCGCGGCCTCGGCGACAAGACCCAGCGGGAGATCGCCGCCGTCGGCGTCGCGAAGCGTATTGGCGCATTCGAGGTGTGCCGCCGGATCGCGAACGGGCAGGGACTTGTCAAGGTCACGGACACTCAGCGCAAGGGCGCCAAGGCGCTTGTGCAGTTGGTGAGGGACGCGCGCGAGAAGGCGGACGAGGTGCGCTGCTCCGCTTCCTGACTCGCTCGCGGCGCAGGGCTGACCCTCCCTTCGCGCGCGATGCAAGGGGGCGGACGTCGCGAGCTTGATCGACCTCATCTGCGAGCGAGTATACTACAAGCAGCACCTCGAGAGGACGCAGGGCCCGGACGCGGCTGAACGGTGGGAGAACATCGAGGAGCTGAAGGTGCACGCCTCGCTCCCTTCCTTTCCGAGCGCGCGCTGACGAGCCTCCTCGCGCACGTAGGCCTACGCCGCGACCGTCGCCGAGGAGAACCCCACCACCGTCGACCTGTTCACCGCCGCCGACCCCGAGGAGGGCGAGTCGCAGTTCGAGGAGGTCGACATCCCCGCCGCGGCGACGACGGGCGCGTTCGCGGGAGGGGCGAAGGACGAGGGTGGGGATAGCGACGACGACGTGATCGTCGTTGAGCCGGAGGTCGAGGACGAGAAGGAGGAGATCAAGGTCCCGTATGTTTGCTCTCTCTCGCCCTCCTTTCGTGGCGGCACCGCTTATGCGAATGTACGCCCGCAGGTTGAGCTCGCAGGCGGCCGAGGAGGGTGCGACGACCCCCCTCGAGATCTTCCTCGCGACCTCGATGCTCGCGACCGACACGGAGACGCAGGGCGCCAAGAGCGACGCAAACGCCGAGGTGCGCCCCGTCCCTTCTTCCCCAGCTCGCTGCACCACTGACGCCGTGCGCGCGTGAGCAGAAGGTCACGATCTCGACGTGCCACGCCGCCAAAGGCCTCGAGTGGCCCGTCGTGTTCGTCCCCGCGTGCGAGGACGGGACGTACCCGTTCTTTCGCGCGAGCGAGGCGAGCGAGGTCGACGAGGAGCGGTGCGTCGCCCTCTTTCTCTCACTTCGGCTTCTCCCGCGCGGGGAGTGCGGCGCTGACGATGCAGCGCACCATCTTGGCGCGCAGGCGGCTCCTCTACGTTGCAATTACGCGCGCGCAGAGCTTCTGCTTCCTATCGTACGCAGCGGCGCGCATGGCCGGCTGTGCGTCTATCTTGTCCTCCCGCTCTCACGCCTCTCACTCACCCGTCCCTCCCACTCGCCCACAGCGGAGATGAAGCAGAAGAAGCTCTCGCCCTTCTTGCAAACGGCGTCGACGACCTACCCCAGCCTGTTCGTCAAGAAGCTGCAGAAAGTGACGAAGAAGACGCGCGAAGAGACGGCCAAGGTGCTCGGACGGCAGGCGCCGAGTGAGGAGCAGGCGAAGCGGATGATTGATGAGTAGTGCGTCCTCCTTTCCGCTCTTCCGCGTTCCTCGCGCTGACCCACCCGATCTCCACCCGCAGCACGGCGACGATGCCGGTCGAGCCGCCGATGTACGATGCCTCGCAGGCCACGTCCACCACCTCGCGCAACTACAGCACCTTCGGCAGCTCGAGCGGGCGGTACGGCGGCTTCGGCGGCTTCAACTCGGCCTCGCAGGGCCGGTACGCAGGCTCGGGTACGAGCAGCGGAGGCGGGTTCAGCCAGTGCCGGTACAGCAACGCCGCGCTCGCACAAGCGAAGTCACAGCCCGTGCCCGCCGGCCAAGGCGGCTTCCGCTCGGCGCTGTCGACGCTCAAGGCCGCGCCGAGCGTGAGCGCAGGCGTCAAGCCGCTCGCCGGCGGTTTCGCGTCCGCTTCCGCGGCGACTGTCCCCTCCGCCTCCGCGCCCGCGGCGGGCCACCCGCGCGCCTTCAAGCCGCCCGCGATGATGAACCCCTCGGTCCCCTCGCGCGGCTCCGACCCTCCGCGCGCAACACCCGCCTCGCTCGCCTCCCTCTCCGCCTCGTCCGTCGCGCCCTTCTCCGCCGCGTCCGCGCGCCTGACCGCGACGCACGGCCCGCCGGGCGTGACTGAGACGCGCGCGTCGCTCATCTCCGACGCGGTCCTCGTCAACCCGACGCTCGAGGCGCCCAAGCAGGTCCCGACCGCGCAGCGGGACCTGCTCGCGAGCTTCCAGCGCGGGGCGGGCGACGAGCTCGACGTGCTCAAGCGGCTCGCGGCGCCGGTCGAGGGAGGTGATGCGGTGTCGTCGACGACTGCGCCCGGAGGAGGCGCGCCGTTATCGCCCAAGAAGGCGGGCGGGAAGAGGGCGTCGGCGGGGTCGGCAGCGGCGTGCGGGAAGAAGGCGCGGAAGTGAAGCGGTGGGGCGGGATCTTGTTTAGCACACCCTGTTGTCTGTATAGGCGTAGACCATGCGCGTAGATTTGCACGTGTTGTGCGGTTTCATCGCGCTCGAGGATGGCGCGGGCGACCTTCCCAAGTCGCTTTCGAGGCGGGCCCCCTCCTACGGCTTTCTCTCGGGTCTCCGTTGGCCGTCTGCCCACCTTCGGTGCCGGATCCGCTTGCACTGACGAGGGTACGCTGTGCCAAGCTGCTGAGGTGCGTCCCGCTTCCTCCTCCCACGACTCCCACGACTCTCGTACTGACGCGACGTCCTCCTTGAATTCGCCCTTCTTCCATCCCGCCGGTGCCCTACAGCGCTTCTGACGTATTTCCTGCCTCCTCGAGCCTCCCCAGCTCGGGTCCCGAGTCGCGAGCCTCCCGTTCCCGCGATGCTCCCGCTGGTCAGCTTGCTGACATCCTTCGTTCTGCTCCTCTCGCTCCTGGCAGCTACGAGACGTTGTGCGCGCGCTCGAGTACATCCATTCCAAGTCAACAGCCGTGAGCGAGCGCCCCCAGGGCGTCGACTTTGCTTCCTCTCTAGGCGCGCATGCTGACGCCTTCGCCCACCCTTGCACAGCCTCGGACCGCGCGTCTGAGCGTACTACCATCTCAAAAGTCTGTCCGCAGGCGCTCCGGCTCGATCGGTGGCCGCGACGAGGTGACGCCTCGCTCTTCGCCTGCGCTCGCTGCTCTCCCTCTCGCGCTTCCCCTCCTCCCGCCAACCCCCGCAAGACCGCCTCGGACGCAGCCAGGATGGTCTACAGCTCGTCGCTCGAGGTCAACCCCGTGCGTCCCGTGCTCTCTCTCGCGTTCCCCGTCACTCCCGCCCTCCTCGCCACCTCGCGAGCTGATGAAGCCCTCGTTGCGCATCTGCCGTCTCGCTGCGCGCGTACTGACTCCGGACACACGCGCAGGTCACGTCCGACATCGGGCTCTCGCCGCAGGGCTCGAACTACCTCTGGGCGCTCTTTGGCATCTTCTCGCTCGCCCTCCTCATCCTCGCCTTCATCACGCACTCGCGCCGCAAGCACCACCGCGCCTTCCACTACCTCGCCATGGCCATACTCGCCGTCACCGTCGTCCACTACGCCGCGCAGGCGAGCAACCTCGGCTACGCGAGCGTCCCCGTCGAGTGGATTCGCTCCGGCTCGCGCGGCGCCTTCCAGGTCCTTGGCGGCGCGCCCATCCCGCCCACGCGCTCGATCTTCTACTCCAAGGTGCGCTGCGCGTCTGTTTGTGGTTCAGCGGAGTCTCCGGTGCTGTGTCGAGTTTTGCGCCTTCGTGAGCGCGCTGACCTCCCCTCATGCACGCCCACAGTGGGTCGGCTACGCCATCACGATGCCGCTCCTCGTGCTCCTCCTCCTCCTCGCGACCGGCTTCACCCTCTCGCGCATCTTCATCACCCTCTTCTTCACGCTGCTCTGGGTGTGAGGCGCCGTCTCTCCTCCGCTCGTCGCGCTCCCGCTAATCTTCGCCCGTCCTACAGCGTCTGCTTCCTCATCGCGGCGCTGATTCCGACGCGCTACAAGTGGACGTTCTTCACCCTCGGCACCGTGTCGCTCCTCTGTGCGTCCCCTTGCGGTCGACCTTCTCAAGCACGGCGGGCTCCTCTACAAACCACCCCGAGCTAACGCTGTCCCACTCGCGCGCAGACGTCCTCTGGAACGTCGTCCACCCCGGCAGCCGTTCGGCGAGGACGCTCGGCCGCGAGTACCACCGCGGCTACTCGGGCCATGCCTTCGCTCTCGCCTTCCTCTTCCTCCTCTACGTGCGCGCGCTCCTTCTTTCTCGCGTGGAGCTCGGAGAGGTGACTGCACTTATGCACGCAGCCGATTGCCTGGGGCCTTTCCGAGGTGCGCGCGCTCTCTCGTCTGTCTCGCTCGAGGCTGACCCCCCTCTCGCAGGGCGGCAACGTCGTCCGCGTCGCGAGCGAGATGTTCTGGGTGCGTGCGCCCTCTCGTTGCCCCGCCTTCAATCTTCCCTGCCGAGCTTGCGACCCTACCGCCGACATCTCGCCGCTCGCGTTCCCCTCCATTCGCCGCCCCTCCTCACCGCGCACGCCCTCTCGCCTGCTGACGCCCCGCCCCGCCCGCAGTACGGCGTCCTCGACTTCTTCACCAAGGTCGTCTGGCTCTTCAGCTTCCTCTTCACCGTCGAGGGGCTTGACTACGGGCGCTTCGGCTTCGTGCGTCTCCTCCTTGCCCTCCTCCCCTCCCGCTGACCCTCCGTATGTGCGCAGCACTCGGGCAAGTACACGGACATCCAGCACACCGGCAACGGCGCGTACGGCCCCGGCCCCGGCGGGGACGCGCACGGCGACGTGGCGCAGCGCGGCGCCGGCGGGCCGGGCATGGCGGGCCCGGGCGGCGATGCTGGCGGTCCGCCGCCGGCGCAGGGTGCGTAGGGGCGGGCGGGCCGAAGGAGCTGGTGCACGTGGAGGAGGGGGCTCGAAACACGCGGAGGAGCCGGCTTGAGACTGCTGTTTGTGTAGGCTGCGCTTGATGGATTCCAGCTGTGATCTGTGCATCGGTGACGAGACAGCAGGGTTCTCGCTCGCTAGCCAGCCTGAGAGCAGCAACTGCGAGAGAGCACTGAAAGCTGCGAGGATCCTCTTCGCAGAGTATCAAGAGGGGGAGACAGTACAACTCCCTCCGGACCTCAGTCAATCTGGCGACCTTCTTGCATGACTTCAGCAAGGGGGAGAGCGACAAGCTCTTCCTCACAGGCAGCAAAAGAAGATCCCACCCAGCAAAAGTGAGAGGACTGGCCGGGAATCGAACCCGGATCGACGGTAGACCTCGGAGCAGATGCTGGCTGCTCCTAATTCAAAAACCGCAATGCTAAGACCGTTACACCACCGGTCCTTCAGTAGCGCGAGCGCTGCGGAGATGTGCTGAGAAGGTGCTGGACGGCGGCAGAGCGGAGAAGGAGGTCGTCCAGGGCGAAACGGTCCTGGTACGTCCTCTCTGCCTTCCCTCGACTCCGCACAGCCTCCTACCATACGGTACAACGTTCTCTATGTGATGAACACCCGCTCGCTGACCGAGGGGTCCGTAACCGCAAGCGCAACCCTCCCTCCCCTCGACCTTCCCAAGTTCGCCTTCTCGTTCTCCAGCGCTTTCTGCCCCTCCACCGACTATTGTTGTGTTCCAAGTTTGCTCTAGAGGTTGTTTTCAGTGCAGGGAATCGCCAGAAATGTGGCTTGAGGCGAACCACGTTTGAGGAGGTTGTCGTGGTCTCTCTAGCTGGGTTGTCTACGGGCCGCGAGTTTCGTGCAAAGTGGCGGAGACCGAGAGGATAAATGGGCACCATCCTCCTCTTCAGCTATGCAACTCGTGAAGAGGATCCCTGTGCCGTCCTTCAGGATGCATCGTCGACTCGCCTTACCCGTCAAGCACTCCTACTCACCCGCTTCACACCTTCTTCACCTCTCTCATCAACCTCCTGTGCACCTACCTCCCCCTCGGTCGCCCTCCCCTTTGCCTCCTTCTCCTCCACGAACGCGGCCCCGCTCAACCAGCAGACGGCAGACCTCTTCCTCCGGATCCTACACGAGGTCTCGCTCGAGATCTCGGGCGCGCAGCTCCGCCTGAACAAGAGCACGCAGCGCCTCCAGAAGGACCCCGGAGCTGCGCGACGCGGTCCGCGAGCGCGACGCGCCCGCACTCGCAGAGGCCGTGTGGGGCGTGATTGGCAAAGCGCTCGAGGGCGTTGATGCGCCGGATCAGCAGCAGGAGGGCGCGCACCGCGTTGGACTGAAAGGAAAGACGGCGAGGGAGGTGGCGGAGATGGCGGCGCGTGTGGCGGGCGACAATGTCTGTGCGTCTGCGCGGGCTCCCTCTCTCCTTGCCCCGCCCGCGCTCACGCTCTTCCTGCGCGCAGCCTGGATTGACTTCAAACTGATGGTGACGCCGTCGACGATCGGCCTCCTCCTCCGCTGCATCAACCTCTCGTCCCCGCACGCCACCGCCAACCGCGCCGCAACGGCCGACACCCTGATCGAGACCGTCTCGAAGGGGATGCCCGCGCCGGACAAGCTCCGGCTCTTCGAAGTCCTCGACGTCGGGACTGTCCTCGCTGCGTTGGTTGAGACGGGCCGCGAGGGCGGCAAGCAGGACGCCGGAAGTGAGGACGTCGAGCTGTTCCGCGAGAAGCTCGCAAAGCTGCTCAACGGCGTTGGGACCGAGCTGTGCAAGATCATCGACGACGTGCGCTCCTTCCCTCGCTCTTTCTCGACGTGCGGATCCTCATACACACGCGCGCCCGCAGACCGCCTCGGCACCCGAAGCGAAGCTCACGGCGCACGGGATGATGACCTCGCTCCTGCCGCTCCTCCTGCGCTTCCTCGTCGACGCACACGACGTCATCAGCCTCTCGGTGTACCCCTTCACGACGGCTGTCCTCTCCGTCTACAAGGAGAAGCAGCGTGCGGGCGCCGGCGCGGGCCTCTCAACCCGAGCATGACCGAGCCAAAGCGCGCGTTTCTCTGCGAGCTTTTCGCCCGGTCAGTGGGCAAGATGGCCCGCGGCCCGCAGACGGAATAGAGCTCGCGCTTAAGGCCAATGAGGACGACGAGCGCTCCGCTTCACAGAGACGCACCAGAACTTCAGTGTCAGTAACGGCGGCATCGCCTGGAGCGACCCTGGGCTGTATACGTGTGGCGTCAGGGGCATCGTCACTGAGACGCTCGATGTGTTCTGGCGAGGCTGAACGAGGGAAAGGCTGTCAGTGATGCGTCCTCTCCTCATGTCCTTCCCGCTATTGTCGCTCCTCCGTCTCTCCTCCCCCAAGCAACAGGTCGTGCTCAAACTAGTCGCTGATCACGCGCAACAGCTTGAAGTGTGGAATCGGACATTGCGGAGTTGATGCACTCGCTGCGCGGCGTGCTACCTCTCTTCCATAGCTCGCACCTCATTTCTTCTTCATGGAATCACTTGCATCGGAACTTCATCAGGACTCCACGCTCGAGTTGCTTTGTTCGTGACCAGAGACTGACACTACCAGCCCCGCCGCATGCGACGGGGCTCGACACCCGCCTCGAGGCTCGAACCAGTCTCGCATGCAAAGGCGGCCTTCGGCATCTTTGGCTCAAGCTCGTAGAGGCTCTACACTTAGGATGAAACATGTGCGAATGCAAGACGCGATCGTGTCGACGAGGAGCAATAAACAGCCCGTTCTGAAAGAGCAGTGGGACAACCCGACCCTCACATCCCCTCGCCATGCTGCATACTGCAATCCGTCGGGTCTCGTCCCCGACAACTCCCTATATACCTGCTCTTTCGACTTCCGATATGTGGATTGGGAAGAGCATTGCTTCTCTAGCTCGGTGACGATGTCGATAACCCTACCCAGGCTGAAGACGACCGACTTGTGCATCCCCTCGTACATGAACAGATGCCCGACAGCCTGGAGAGCCCTTCAGGTCGACGAGTAGCCGTTTCCGAGGTGAGAGAGCAGCGGAAAGCGCTGGAGAACGAGAAGGCGAACTTGGGAAGGTCGAGGGGAGGGAGGGTTGCGCTTGCGGTTACGGACCCCTCGGTCAGCGAGCGGGTGTTCATCACATAGAGAACGTTGTACCGTATGGTAGGAGGCTGTGCGGAGTCGAGGGAAGGCAGAGAGGACGTACCAGGACCGTTTCGCCCTGGACGACCTCCTTCTCCGCTCTGCCGCCGTCCAGCACCTTCTCAGCACATCTCCGCAGCGCTCGCGCTACTGAAGGACCGGTGGTGTAACGGTCTTAGCATTGCGGTTTTTGAATTAGGAGCAGCCAGCATCTGCTCCGAGGTCTACCGTCGATCCGGGTTCGCCGAGCAACGGAAGGCGGACGCACCCAGCGCCCCCGTCCCGCCTCCCGCCTAGCACGTCACCACCGCCAGGCAATGTACGCCGTCACCGGGGCATCAGAACGCCTGACAGAGGTGGAAAGAGGCCAACCGTCGATTCGACCGAGGAGGCTGCAAAGTCGAGACGGTTTGTTTATCTTGTAGACCCGCTTGTGCCGGGTACTGCGGGCAAATCGGAGACTGAGCAGGAAGCCCACAGTGGGCGCAGTCAAAGCAGCAGCTCTTGTCGCTCGGGCCCGCGACGTAAACGAGGTCGGAACAGATTGGCGCTCCGTTGGCCAGCAAGGCGCAGCACGAACGGGCGAGCAGTGTGTTCTGCGAGTGGAGTACTTGGTCAGCTTGATCCTCGTCCACGCAAGAATGCAGCACACCTCTCAGACCAGCTCCTCGTCTGGTAGCCTCGTTGCCGCGGTGCACGAGATGCGGGAATCGAAAGGCGGCGCCCAGGCTAGCGCGTGAAGAAATATTGAGGAGCAGCACGAAGGTGTTGTAAGCAGAGCTGGCGAGTTTGTGAAGAGCGAAGGAAGGGGGGGAAGAGGAAGAGGGGGGCTGATGAGGAGATGAAGGGCGAGCGCCGCTCGAGCCCCACTTTGCAGGGTCGACCGGGATATCCACAGCGTTTAGAAGAACCAATATGCGCTTGTGCGTCCAGTCCTTTGTGGTGTGGAAGCCCTTGAGCGGGTGGAGTGCTGGGGGGACAACGCAGTCGGCGCCTCGGTCGAAAAGCAAACTCGCGCTCCTCCTTCTCTGCTGGCTCTGCACGATGCGCGCACTGCTCAAGCACATCTAAAGATGCGATACAGGACCCCCGGCTAAGGCTACAGGCCACTATGCCCTCCTCCATCTTCTGCTCCTCCTCGCTCCTCCTCCCTCACCCAGATTCCTTCGCTCCTCCTGCTCCTCCAAACCTCCCTCTCCACTCCCGTACCCCTACTCGCATCCTCACTGACCCACCCTCGCCCCCGCCACCACACTCCCGACCGCCGTCCCCCTCAGCTCCTTCCAGAACGCCTCGCGCTCGCGGCGCGCGAGCCCGCCCGTGCGCACCAGGCGCGTGAAGCGCGCATGCCCGACCGAAGCGCGGTGCGTGGGTGCGCTGAGTGGGAAGCGGATCGGGAGGGTGGCGGCGCGGCGGGAGATGGGCGAAGAGGGGGAGAGCGCCTGCGGGAGAGGGGGTCAACGTCGGCGGGAAGGGCAACAGGAGAGGGGGCGCACCTGCTCGACGCCGCTTGCGATGAGCTTGTGCACCGCCGTCGTCGGATGGCTCCGGTCGAACCAAACGTAGCCGCTCATCTGCGCGCGAGCGGGTTCAGCGAGGTCGGAAAGCGGACGGAGGAGAGGACGCACCGGCGCGCCGCACGAGTCGACGTCGGAGAGGTCCGCGGGCGGGTCGAGAGCCCAGAGGAAGCTCGAGTACGAGTCGCACCAGCTGCGCGGCGGCGGGTCAGCAGACGAAGCGAGAGAAGGAGAGCAGTTAGCGCACTTCGTTGTGTTGACGAAACCGTACTCGGCGGGCGAGTCGAGGATCTGCGCGCGCACGAGGTCAGTCTCCATTAACGAGAGTCGAAAGAGAAGGAGCGCACCCTCTCAAACTCGCCCCAGGTGTCCCACAGCGTAACGCTCGCGTCCTCCTTCTGCGCCGCGAGCTCCGAGACAAAGCGCCGCATGCGGTCGTTCCACGCGACAAAGTCGTCGTAGAACGTGTCGTTGACGCCGGGGAGGTCGGCGTACACGCGCGTCATGAGCGGCGCGCGGTGGTACGGCGGGAGGAGCGGGATGAGGAAGTGGCGGGCTGCGGGCGGGCGAACGTCAACAGGCGCTCAAAGTATCACAGATGGCGGGAGACGCACCACCCAGTGCGTACAGCCGGTCGACGCCGTCCTGCAGCTCGCCAAAGGTCGACTCGAGACGCGAGGGAAACTCTTCGCCGCGCTTCCAGGTGATCTCAATATCGTTGATGCCGAACCACACGCCTGCGAGCAGACGATGTCAGTAAGAGCCGGAGAATCGACGGAAAGAGGACGCACTGAAGAGCGTCGAGTTGCCGTCCCAGACCGGGCGCTCCTCCGCGACCCCGCCCTCCGAGACGTCCGCGCCGACAAAGTACCGCTCGAACGTGTCGACCTGGTCCGCGAGCGAGACGTTTGGGTAGCCGACGAGCTCGCGGTCCGCGCCGATGGTTGCGCCGCCCTTGCCAAAGTTGTAGTAGGACGAGCGGAGCGCAGCGGGCGCAGCGGGCGAGCGGACGAGGTAGTCGGGCCAGACTGCGGGCGCAGAGCGTCAGTACCGTAAGAATGGAGAGACGAGAGCGAGAAAGCCCGCCTTGACCACCGGAGCTGGACTGCGCGGGCGGGGAGGAGGGGCGAACGTCAGCGCAATCCCGCCGGACAACAAGAAAGACGAGAACGCACGCTCAGCGGCTGGCTGGAGACGTTGTACCCGAGCGAGACGTTGTACCCGTTCTGGGTGTAGCTGTCGCCGAACAGGAACCTGCGGGAGCGGAAGCTAAGTCAGCTACAACTCGGCCCCGGCCCCGAGAAAGAGCGCGCACATCGTGTTGACCGCGCTCAGTGGGAGCGACGCCGCCGCATGCGCGCCCTGGGCAAAGATGCCGACGACAAAGGCGATGGCGAGGGGAACGAGTGAAAGAGAGGGGCGGGCCAGCCGCACCCTCTGGGTGGTGGGAGCGCCGTGCATGGCCTGTGCGCCGATGGCAGGGCCTGCGGCGGTGCGAACGAGCGACGAAGAGAGCCTGGGGAGAGCGAGCGAGCAAGATGGGGAGCAAGCAGGAGCAGGGAGCGGCGGGCTTCATCTGGAGAGCACGGCCAGGGCGGGCGGTGATCGCCCCGAGCCCTGACTGTCTGGACGCACGCGCGCGAGCTGGAGGCGGGCGAGGGTGAGCACTCCATCGCCGCTTCCGGAAGGGAGGCGGGTCGAGGCTGTGCGCGGATGCTGTACGCGGAGTTCTGCGGGCTGTGCGGCGGCGCGGTCTTGCGCAGGTACCGAGAGCAGCGTAGCAACCAGTCAAGCGGGGCGCAGCGGGTGAGGCGGTGGAGCAAGAGCGAACTTGGCGCGCGAGGCGAGGACGGCCCGCTCCCTCGGACTGTGGGCGGTTCTGCGTGCTGCACAAATCGCGCGATGCAATCATACGTAGCTCGCACGTACGAACACCGCGCCAGCTGCCGTGGGCGACTTCATCAGTTGGAGGCGAAAGTCGCCGGGTCATCCTCATCTTTCTCCTCACCCACTCCGCTGGACAGGCTTGTACCTCGCCAGCAGTGATGACGACACTCGACATCGACGACCAGGTCAACGACCGTCTCGTCCGCGTGCGTCTCTCCCGCCTCACCCTCCTGGCGGCCCCACCTCGACTCCGCGCCGCCGCCCGCCTCGCTCACCGCACCTCGCGCCTCGAGCTGACGCCTCCGCGAGCAGGCCGCACTCTCCGACCCGGCCATCACCGTCCCCGGCTTCGACTCGTCGCGCGTGTTTGCCCTCATCTCGGTCGTCCTCTCGTCGCCGTCGTCGCCCCGCAAGCGCCTCGTCCGCAGGATCAAGACCGTGTACCTCTTCCAGGTAGAGAACGACAAGGGCGAGAAGGCGCAGTGGTGGCTCGACATGAAGGTGCGCGAGCGCGGTGGCCTGCTTTCTCCAGAGGTCGCTGGCTGACCCTGCCCGGGCCTGCTTACCCTGACCGTCCTCGCAGAAGAAGGGCCGCCTCGGCAAGCTTGCGCCGGGCGAGAAGGCGCCGCTGAAGCCGGACGTGATCATCAAGGTCGCGGACCGCGACTTTGTCGGGCTCGCGACGGGCAGGGTGCGTCGCACATGCTTCCGCAAACTCGTCGTTGCCCACAGCCAGTGAGCGAGCGCACGACGTGGTACTCGAGTAGCTCGTCAGCGATTTGCTTGCACACTCACGCGCCTGTCCCACAGCTCCACCCGCAGAAGCTCTACGCCGCGAAGGTGCGCCTCCCTCCCCCTCCTCCTTTCGCCCTCTCCCGCCTGACCCGCCCGACTCCCCGCAGCGCCTCCACATCCGCGGCGACCTCGACCGCTCGCTCCTCGCGTTGCGCGTCCTCTCGCAGGAGCGCGCCAAGCTCGAGGCGCTCGCGGGGCCCGCGGCGCGCGATACGAGCAGGGAGGGCGGGGTGTGGGCCGAGGTGCGGCCTGCGGGAGGGGCGTCGAGGACGGAGAAGGTTGTTGAGAGCGTGAGGGAGGGGGTGAAGGAGGGCGTGGAGAAGGTCAAGGCGAAGCTGTGAGCTGGCGGAGGGTCAAACTCTCGTTGTTCCCCTCTCGCATTGCCCTGTCTTCGTTGCACCACCCCTCATTCTGTCATCTGTATCAAGTTTGTTCCCTCGCTGCGTCAGCTGTCTGTCAGCTTTCTAGCAGGTCCGCGCAGTGGAAGCCGGACAGCGGAGGCGCATCGTCGCACAGGCCATTCGTTTACGGAACAGACGTGGACCAGGTAAATGCGTGAGTATGCAGCACCGCTACTCAACCTCTACGACCTCCACCTTTCCCTCCTTCTTCGCCCCTTCCTCCTTCCCCTCATCTTTCTTCACCGGCTTGAAGAACCCCTCCAACGCGCCCTTCTTCATCCCCTTATCAATCACCCCCTTCTCCTCCTTCTTCCTCCCCGCCCCCGCGCCCGCAGCACCCTCCTTCTTAACGCCCACCTCCGCCGCCTTGAGCAGCACCTCGAACTCCTCAACGCGGATAATGCCCCCCGTCGCCTCCCTGTGTCCTCGGGCGAAATCCTCCCCGACGCGCGCGGACCACCCGGGCGAGAGGGCGTCGCAGCGCGGGGCGAGCGCGCGCAGGAAGGCGATTAGGTCGACGGGGGTGGACGAGTCCCGTCGCGGGGAGCGGCAGGAGAAGTGCACGTGGCCCGGGGTGAAGCCGGTGTTGGCGCACTGCGAAGGCGAGAGCGGGTTGGCGGGGAGAAGGCGGAGGAGGGGAGGAAGGCGAACGCACCATCACGCAGACGAGCGTCGCGGCTTTGCGGAGGGTGCCGGCCCAGCGGGTGGCGATGACTGGGTGCACTGCGGGTGGAGAAGTGGGCGGGTCAGTGTGGGAGGAGGAAGAGGTAGCGGGCTCGGCGGGTGCGCTGGCGGAGGACCACGCGCCGGACCTTCGCAACTCGGAGAGGAGGGAAGACACACCCTGGTACCCCGAGTCGACGGTGATGACGGCGATGCTGCCGTCCTTGCTGAACACAGGCGGTGCGCCCTGCCACCTGCTCGTCTCGGCGCTCGTGCGCTCCTTCGCCTCGAGCAGCTTCTCGTCCCGCAGCACGCGTTTCAGCCCTTCGCCCTCCGCCGCGCCATCGTCGCCCGCCGCCGCAGCCCACAGCGCAGCGTACGCGTCCGAGACGTTGAATTGCGGCGTCCTGCGCGGGGCGTTGAGCAGCGCGACGGCCTTCCCCAGCGCGGTCTTCGTCACGCTCTTCTCGACGCCTGCGAGGCTCGCGGGCCAGGGCTCGCCCGCGGCGCCGAACTTGACCTTTCCGCCGCCGAGGTCGCCGTACACGCCGACGAGGGCGGCGAGTCCCGCGGTGCGCGACCCTCGGAGGGCGGGGACGAGCTCCACGCAGAGGTGGTACGCCAGGAGGGAGGTCGTCGCGACGGGGAGGGAGTGACACGCGTTGAGGACCTGTGCGCCCGCCGGGAAATCGTCGCACAGGTGGTGGTCGATGATGAGCGTCTCGCAGCCGCTCTCGGGCGGGAGGAGGGCCGGGCCAGGCCGCGACCCCTGGTCCAGGACGATGCAGCGCGAGGGCCCGCCCGAGGAGGCGAACGTCGCGAGGATGCCCTCCTGTGCGGCGGGCGCGTGGATGTTCAACGCGCGCGGGAGGTGGTAGATCTCGATGAGGTCGGGCGGGTGCGACAGCGCGTGGAGGGCGAGACGGAGGACCACGGCCGACGAGAGGCCGTCGGCGTCCTTGTCGGGGCAGATGACGACTGTGTGCACTCGAAGGTGAGCACTTGAAGGGTGAAGAACCAGGGAGGGAGGACGAACTGCGGTGCTTGCCCTCGACGCACTCGCGGATCCAGTCCTTCGCCGCGTCCATCTGCGCGCGCGGCGCGGGCCAGTCCTTCCACTGTCCCTTGCCCGCGCAGTCCTCGACGGCGGAAGCAGGGGCGAGATCGGGCGATGCCCGAGTGCGCTTGCGAGGAGACGGCTTGGAGGGAGCGGTGGGGGAAGCGGCGCGCTTGGGCATGGTTGCGAGCGGGCGGGCAGAGCGGAGCAGCGGTGAGCGAGAGAAGGGCCGCAGGAGCATGTCCCGACAGAAGCAAGAAGCAAGAGCGGCCGAACACTTGAGGATCGCCTCGAGCGACGTCGCCTCGAGATCCGAGAAGCGGGGGAGGACACGTCAACGTGACAGGTGTCCGCTCCTGCCAGCGTGGGTGCGCGCATGCAGCGCAGACCTCTCTCCGTCGCCCTCCCTCATGCTGGGCCATCCGTTCCACTACGCGTGGACGTGCGCTCACTTGACCTTGCTCGCCGCGTCACGCGCATCGCTCGCTCTCGCTCCTGCTGTTCACTCGGCGCATACCTTCCCGCGCCCCGCTGCGCCCCGCTGCTGCTCCAGGCGCAGCAAGCCCTGCTAGCACCCGTAGCGCACACCCCACACAGCGATGCAGGCCGCGCAGGGGGCGCCCGCGCTCGAGCTTGACCCCGCGCTCGCCTCGCTCGCCGCCGCGACGGCGCCGGGCCAGCACCACGCGCTCTACTCGGACGAGCAGCTTGCGCACTTCGCTGCCCTCGACGGGTACACCGCCGCCCCCGCCGCGGTCCCGCACCCGCACCCCCATCCGCATCACCCGCAACTCCCCGCCGTCAACATCCACGTCGACCCCGGCGCCGCAGCTCAGCAGCAGCAGCAGCAGCAACAGCAACAGCAGCAACAGGCAGTAGCAGCGGCGAGCGGCGCCTCCACCGCTGCAGCGGCGAGCTCCTCAAGCGCTGCGCTCTCGCCGCCGCCGTCGCTCGCCCAGCTCGCGCCCGACGGCGAGCTGCCCGAGCAGCAGCCGTCGCTTGCAGGGAAGGCGACCAAAGACATGACGCCGGCGGAGAAGGCCGCGAACCGCAAGGAGCGGAACCGACTCGCGGCGAAGAAGAGCCGCGACAAGCGGCAGCAGGAGTACGACGCGCTCGAGGTCGACCGCAACAAGTGGAAGGCCGAGGCCGAGGCGCTCAGGCTCCGCGTGCAGCAGCTCGAGACGATCCTTCGCACCATACACAGCAGCGCGCAGCTGCCGGACGAGGTGGTCCCCCCAGCCGCCGCCGAGGTGCGTTTGACCGCTTCTCCCGCAATCGCCTCTCACTGACCCTTCGCTTTTGCGCACGTGCAGGACCACCCTCTCAACCTCCGCTGAGTGCGCCACTCCGTCCCGTCCCCAGGTTCTATAGGGTCACCCGCAGATGTTGTCCACGTCGTACCGCTGTACTCCCCTCGTCTCCTCCCGCTTGTTGTCGCGTGCAATCCGCTTGTCCTTTTCGTCCACATCTCTGCGATGACCAGCGAGCGCGCATGCGAGTTCACCTGCCATCTCGCCGCACGCGCGATAAGTCGCCATCGCCGCACCGCCGTCCGATCGGACGGAAGCAGCGTGCGGCGAATTCCCCCATCTCGCGCCTTGTCCTCGCTCGCTGTCCTTGCTGCATGCTCCTCTCGCCCTCGCAGCGCACACTCTTGCTCGTGTCTGCCCTCGTTATCGCCCTGGCCTCGCTCTCGCTCTCGTTGCGCTCCCCGCTCTTCGCCCGCTCGTCCTCCTCCGCGTCCCGCGGCTGCGCCCCGCTCGCCCGCAACCGCACTCGCAGCATGGCCACGCAGCCTCAAAATGGCGAGAAGCACGTCGTCGTCGTCGGCGGGTCGTATGTCGGCCTCGCGATGGCGCAGGAGCTGCTCAAGCTCCCGAACCCGCCGCGGGTGACCGTCGTGGAGCGCAACTCGCACTTTGCGCACCTGTGCGTCTGCGCTCTCCCTCCCTCCCTGTAGAACACGCTCACGCAGACGGGAGCACGCAGCTTCGCCTACCCGCGGTTCGCGATCGCCCCCGGCAGCGAGCACAAGGCCTTCGTCCCCTTCAGCCCGATGCTCGCCCCTCCGCACCGCATCCTCCGCGCGTCCGCCGTGTCGCTCGACCCCGCCGCACGGACGCTCACGCTCGACGCGGAGCCGCGAGAGGTGCGGTACGACGCGCTCGTCCTCGCGACGGGGACGGTGCTCAGCCCGCCGGGGACGATGCCCGGGAGGGAGAAGCACGAGGGCGCCGGCTACTTGAGGGGCGTGCAGCGCAAGCTGAGGGAGGCCGGGGAGATCGTGATTGTCGGTGGAGGCGCGGTCGGTGTGCGTGAGTCGCGCGACACTTCCCTCTGGCTATGCGAGCGCCGGCACGCGCCTCGCGCACCTTACTGGAAGACGGCATACTCACAGCACGCTGCACTCCCACAGAAATGGCCTGCGACCTCGCGATCCTGTACCCCGCCAAGCGCGGGCACATCACGCTCGTGCAGTCGCGCCGGCTCATGCCGCGCTTCCACCCTGCGCTGCACGAGCTCGTCTTGAAGCGCTTCGAGGAGCTCGGCGTCACGACCGTCTTGGGCGTCAGGGCAGAGATGCCCGAGGGCGGGTACGAGGCGCTGAACGAGCGCGGAGGAGGGGAGGTCAGGCTCCAGGATGGAAGGGCGGTCAAGGCGGACTATGTCGTGCGTGCTTCCCCTCCCTTGCGCCCTCGAGGAGCTCACACCCCGAGCGCGGCGCAGATCCACGCCCTCGGCCAGACGCCCAACTCGGCGCTCCTCCTCTCCTCGCTCCCCTCGGCCGTTCTCCCCTCCGGCTTCCTCCGCGTGTCGCCTTCGCACCTCGTCGCGCCCACCTCGCCCGCCGAGTCAGCGCTCATCGACGCGCGCATCTTCGCCCTGGGGGACATCGCCGCCTCTGGCGCGCCGAAAGCCGCGCGCCCGGCTGTGCTCTTCCAGGCGCCGCTCGTCGCGCGCAACATCGCCGCCGTCCTCGCCTCCGCGCCTTCTTCCGCCCCGGCGCAGCTTGAGGAGCTCCAGCCCGGCCCGGCGGCGATCCACCTTACGCTTGGCGTCGTCGAGAGCGTCGTGTTCCGGAACCCGCGCGCCGAGGGCGTCGACGAGAAGGGCGAGCCGCGGTGGATGGGCGAGCCCGAGGTAATCTGGCGCGACGACGGGCGCGAGGATATGGGCATCGAGGGGGTGTGGGAGAGGAGGGTGCCCGGGTTTGTGACGGGGCCGGAGTCGTACCATCTCTAGAGGAAGGAGCGTGAGAGCGGAGGAGGAGGACGGAACGTGTTTTTGCTGGCGCTTCGGGTAGACGATTCGTAGGCTGTAGACGTGTTAATCGAGCTGTCTCGTGCGCTCTACCCGCTGTTTGCTTTACTCTCGCGCGCGGTCGAGCTGGTCGAGAAGCCAAAGTCGGCTCCTTGCCTCGACGCCCTAGCGTATGCTCGCAGGCCGCTCTTTGCTGCGCCCGCTCTCTCGTCACACGCTCGCACACTTCGCTCGTGTCACCCTCGCCCCGCCCCGTGCCGTTGCCGTCGCGGTACCTCGCCCGAACTGCCTCATCGCCTCGACCGCTTCCCGCCCGCACAGCACCATGAGCGACGCTGTGCAGCCCGTTCCCGCGCCTGTGCCCGAGCATAAGGACACAGAGATGCAGCTCGAGCAGGCAGACACGCTCGCGGAGGCGTCTACGGATGCGAAGGCGGACGGCAAGACGGAGGAGGGTGAGCTCGCTTCTCTCTCCTCGGCGGTGCCACAGGCCGTACCGTGCGCGTTCTGACCGACCTTATATTCACGCGCCACAGCCCCGCCCGCCGTCCCCGAGGGCTTCATCCCCTACACCGAATCGACCACCTCGATCCTCTTCGCCGCGCCGCCCTCCGCCGACGGCGAAGCCGCGAGCGGGTCCGCACCCGTATTCCTCAACCCCGTCCAGCAGTACAACCGCGACCTGTCGGTCGTCGCGATCCGGACGTGGAGCGAGACGCGCCAGCGCGAGAAACGCACGTACTGGGAGGAGGGGCTTAGGAGGAAGAGGGAGAGGAAGCGCGGCGCGGATGGGAAGGGGAAGAGCGGGAAGAAGAGGAAGGCGGACGGTGGGGAGGCGGTTGAGGCGAAGGCGGAGGGCGAGGGGGAGAAGGCGCCTGCAGAGGTCAAAGCGGAGGACAAGGTGCGCATGTTCCCTTACTTCCGTGCCACACGCGCTGACCCTGCGCGCTTGCTGCAGGCTCCTGAAGCAGTCGTAGACCCCGCCGCGCCGCCGAAGGAGGATACCGTCCCGCCCGCGCCGACATACAAGTTCACGCTGCTCGAGGCGCTCTCCGCCACGGGCCTCCGCGCGATCCGCTACGCGAAGGAGCTGCCGCTGCTCAAGTGCGCGCACTAGCCCTCTCTCCCCTTCACAGACGCTGACCGTCCCCGTACGCGCAGGCACGTCGTCGCGAACGACCTCTCCGCCTCTGCGGTGCAGGACATTCAGCGCAACATCGCGTTCAACGGCCTCGCGCCCAAGGGCGTTTTCTCGCTCCCTGGCACCGAGGGCATAAAGGAGGAGGATATCAAGCCCGGCGGGGCACGCAGCAAGGCCGACATCGACGAGGCGAGGTATGGGAAGGTCCGCGTCAACGAGGGGGATGCTTGGTGCGTCGCGATCCCGCGCCCTCAGCTCTCTCCGGTCCATCGCACCGGAAGACTGATCCATACTGCGCCGCTCGTACAGCGTCTTCATGTACCAGCACCGCAATGAGGACGCCCGCTTCGACTGCATCGACCTCGACCCGTACGGCTCGGCGGTGCCCTTCCTCGACGCCGCGATGAACGCCATCGCCGACGGCGGTGCGTCCGCGCTCCTCCTTCCCGGACACAGACGACGCTGATGAGCGCGTGCAGGCTTGATGTGCGTCACTTGCACCGACATGGGCGTGCTGGCTGGGCACAACTACCCCGAGAAGGCGTGCGTCTCGCTTCCTTTGCGCGCACTCTTGCCCAGTGCTGACGAGCTTGCGGCGACGCAGCTTCACCCACTACGGCGGCGTCTGCGTCAATGCCGAGTACTCGCACGAAGTCGTGCGTCTCTTCCCCCTCCTTCTGCGCTCCCCCGCTGATCGTCCGCACGCACCGTAGGGCCTCCGGCTCGTTCTCAACGCGCTCGCGACCACTGCGGCGCGCTACGGCCGCTACATCGAGCCGCAGCTGAGCCTCTCGATCGACTTCTACGTCCGGCTCTTCATCCGCGTCCGCACCGCGCCGAAGGAGGTCAAGGCGCTTGCGTCGTGCGTCGTTCCTCACCTTCTCCCTCTCTGTCGTGCAAACTGACGCGAAGGATCCCTGCGCGCATTGCAGGAAGACCTCCCTGATCTACTACTGCCACTCGTGCCAGTCGCCGCACTGGCAGGCGTTCGGCCGCGTCTCGGAGAAGGTCAGCGAGAAGAGCGGCGCGGTCAACTACGGGTACCATGTCCCCGCGGGCCCGCCTGCAGGCGTCGAGGGCGACAGGTGCGGCGAGTGCGGGGGCAAGTTCCACGTGCGTTCCGGCATTCTCTTCCCCCTCGGTGCTGGTGAAGGGGCTGACACGGGACGGAGCAGATCGGCGGCCCGATGTGGAGCGCACCGCTGCACAACCGCGCGTTTGTGCGCGAGATGCTCGATCACGTCGAGGCGAACAAGCGCGACTTTGCGACGCACGACCGCATCAAGGGCATGCTCACCGTTGCCATGGCGGTGCGTGCACCTCATTCCCTGTTGAGCGCTATGTCGGGACAGAGCTGACAAGGAGCGTGCAGGAATGCGAGGCGCCGCTGTACTTCTCGCCGGCCAAGATGGCTAGCCTATTCAACGCCGTGTGCCCGCCGATCCAGACCTTCGGGTGCGTCCGCCGTGCTCAGCTCGCCCTGCCCGTTATGCCTTTGCTGACACCCCGGCGCGCGCAGCTCTGCGCTCCTGAACGGCGGCTACGAGGTCTCGCGGTCGCACGCCGTCCCCGGCTCGATCAAGACGAATGCGCCGCGGACGTTCGTGCACGACGTCATCCGTGAGTGGATCAAGGTCAACCCGGTCAAGATGTCGAACGTCAAGGACGGTTCACCGGCGAAGACGCTCCTCGCGCGCCCGATGCGCCACGAGGTCTCGCTCGCGCCACACCCGGACGCGGCAAAGGCCCTCCTCGACGACGTCAAGGTCGTCAGGTACCAGATGAACCCGCAGGCGAACTGGGGGCCGGCGAGGGCCGCGGTGAGGGGTGCGCCGCCGGCGAAGAAGGGGCAGTGAGCGGAAGGAGTGGGTGCAATCTGTGGTATTCTCGCGCGCCGGGCTGGATGTGAGAGTGTCTGTGGTGCTGGTACGCGTGTCGCAGAAGCAAACGAGAGTGAGCAAGCCGGGGCAAGAATAGCCCCGCCGTCGGCACGAGGAGATGGTCACCCTCCACCAATCGCCCGCACAGCTCCGTGCGTCGTTGCAGCTCGCCAGTACGCCCGCTCTCGCTCGTACAGCCTTCAGAGCCGGCCCCGCCGCTCTCCCCGCGTCCGCCCACCTCGCCCGCGCCTTCATCAGTCGCTCGACGTCGAACAGGTGAGTCTCGACGATCACGCCTCGCGACAAGCTGGGCGGACGGAGGGCGTGCAGATCTTCACGGTGGATGCTGCAGGTACCCCCGCAGCTTTTGACGTGGTCGTGACGAGCGGAGCGACTGGCGTCGTCGGGAGGTGGTGCTCCGGGCGGAGAGGCTCAAATCCAGGACGCGGAAGCCTGCTCATGTGCTGGGCTGGCCGCTGAGAACTCGCTCTCAGCATCATACCTTACGCGAGCGCCCTGGCGGGCCCAGGTCACCCTCCCCTCCTCGACCCGCTCGCTGACCCTCCCCTCTCCCGCGCCCGCAGCATGTCCGCCCCCAAGCTCCGCATCGCCTATGTGCCCGAGCACTTTGCCTCGCCCCTCCTTCAGCTCGCGGCGAAGGACTCGTCCATCGAGCTGGTTCCGTGTCCGAGTGCGTCTGCTCCCTCTCCCCGCACATCGCGCGTGCTGACGAGCGCGACCACAGGCGGCACCGGCCAGATCATGTCCGCCATCAAGGCGGGCGACGTCGACCTCGCCATTGCTCTAACCGAGGTGCTTCCCTCCCTCCGCTTCCGTTCCTCCGCCCGCTCACCCCCGCACGCACGCAGTCGCTCATCGCCGGCATCGCGAAGAAGACGGCCGAGTTCAAGCTCGTCGGGACGTACGTCACGAGCCCGCTCAACTGGGCCGTCGTCGTCGGCAAGGAGAGCAGGTACCAGACGCTCGCGGACCTGCGCGGGGAGAAGATCGGCATCTCGAGGATTGGCAGGTGCGTCACGGCAGGATCCCCCCTTTCTTGCTGTCACAGCGACAGGGGTTGACGTTACCATCCTCGTCGCACGCAGCGGGAGCCAGGTCATGGCGAGCTACATGGCGCTCCGCGAAGGCTGGACCGACAAGGACGGCAACGTCGAGCCGATCCAGTTCGAGGGTGCGCCTCCCCTTCCCCACCTCTTTGCGGACATACGGCTGACTAGCGGACGCACACAGTCCTCGACACGTTCAAGAACCTCCGTGACGGCGTCAACGACGGGCGGGCGGCGGCGTTTGTGCGTCTTTCTCGCCAACGCTCTCATCTGTGCTGCCAAGCCACTGACGCTTCTGCCGCATTCCTCGACGATGCAGATGTGGGAGCACTTCACGACCAAGGTTCGCTGCTCCAGCTCGACCTCCATCGTTGCTCAGCCGCCTCTGTGGGCTGCGCGATGTCGGTTTATTGTGCTTGTGAGCGCACTAACCCTTCCGCGTGTCCGCAGCCCTACCTCTCCGAAGTCCGCTTCATCGGCTCGGTCCCGACGCCCTGGCACAGCTGGGTGCTCGTCGCGCCGCCCTCGGCGACCGCGCCCTCCTCGCCGCTCCTCCCCGTCCTGCAGTCGTTCCTTACCAACCTGACCGCCTCGATCCACGCCTTCAACGCGCCCGAGGCGCGCAAGGGGCCGAGCAAGGAGTATATCCAGGGCCACTTTGGCTACCCCGAAGAGGACGTCCGCGCGTGGCTCGAGCAGGTCGACTACCCGCGGGGGGACGTCGTCGAGATCAGCAAGGAGATGGTCCAGAAGACGCTCTCGTGCGCCCGAGCCTCGTCTCTCCGGTTGGCCGAAGCGAGACTGACCCGCCATGCGCCCGCAGGACGCTCGAGAAGGCCGGCGTACTCACCGCGCCCGAGGGCGGGTGGAAGCTCGATGACTTTGTAGAGACGAGCATCGCGCGGCTGCAGTAGACGGTCGAAGGTGTCTGTAAGAGCGCAGTCGCAGATGGCCGTGCGAGAGGGTGAACGATGCCCTGTTGCGGCTTCTGCCTCGCGCTCGTCTGCTGTTGCTTAACGCGCCGTGTACGAGGCCGACGGCGAGCTGCGCGGTCGGACTCGGCAACGACGGGGGAGGACTTTGTGCGCGCAAGGTCCAAACGCTAGAGAGTTCACGGGGCGCGTTCCTCGCATTGCTGACCGGGACTGGACATGAACAGCAAGCGATAGCAACAAGTGATCGCAAAACAACAGCAAGAAGACCACTACCGGCAAAAGCGACCACAGCCTCCTCGTCACCACGCCAGCCCGCGCTCCTCCGCCGCCCGCGCGACGCGCTCGACCCCGTCGTCCCCGAGGCGCATCTCGGCGACGAGCTCGACGATCTCCGGACACCGCCTGCCGTCGCAGTGCGGGTGCTGCTCCGCGTTAACCCAGTCGATCCACCGCGGCGGCAGCGCGGGCGCGCGCATCTCGTCCGTCTCCGTCGGCGAATTGGCCGCGGGAAGGACGGCGTTGCGGGGCGCGGCGTCGCCGTGCAAGATGCCGGCGCGCTGGTGGATCCTGAGGAGCGAGACGACAAGCGAGACGCTGCTCAATGCAGGAGAGCGGTTGTGCGTCAGTTGCTGTTCGCGAGATGAAGCGTGCAAGCCTATGCAAGCGGATGGGGACGCACCGCTGCTCGAGCGCGAGGTCGGTCCAGCTCTCCAGCGCGACGCCCGCGTACCGCATGAGCGTACCCGGCCGGCCGTGGCTACGGCGGAAAACCGCCTCGAGTGGGATGGCGTTTTCCTCGACGCAGCGGAGCCGGCCGCTGATGTGGCGGATCTCGTCCTCGAGGTCCTGCGCGTGCTCGCGAAGCGCGATCTTGAGCACGTATCGGCGCCCGAACGACTCGAAGTCGTACACGCGCGCCGAGACGCCCTCGCCGATGAGCCTGCGTAGGTGGATGCGGTCGAGGCGGCGCGGGTTCTCCGAGTCTGGCGGAGCGGCAGCGCGGCAGCGAGTCGACTGGTGTTGAGATTGGGGCCGAGCGTACTGGCGCGTTGACGGGTTCGGGGAGCGCGGCCGGGTCGGAGTCGCGGGACGAGGTCGAAGACGCAAGCGAGTTTGCCGGACAGAGGACGAGCGCCGCGGAGTAGGGAGTACCGTCGGGGTACTCGATCGTAATCTGCAAGTACGCGCTGTTGAATGCACAGCGGGAAGAGAGGGGCGATCGTCCAGAACGCACCGTGTCGGAGAGCAAGTCCGCCAGCCTCCGGAACGACGACAAGGCGTCGCCGGCCGCACGCCCCCTCGCACCCTCGCCCGCCCTCTCCATTGCGTCCGCGGCGATGTCCGGCATGTAGCCCCTCGACTCATCCGCGCTAACATTCGCATCGCAGGCGCCGCTCGACTCTCGACGGCTCGTCTCCTCCTCGGCTGGCGGCATCGTCCTGAGCCCGTTCCCGCCGTAGCTCGCCGCAGCCGAGTTGGCGAACTCGACGAAGCGCCGCGCGAGCACGAACACCTTCGAGTAGAAGGGGACGATGTGAATGCCGAAGTAGTGGGCGTCCGAGATGCGCTTGAGCTTGGAGAGGAGCACGTCGTAGCGCCCGGCGGGGTGCTCGACGAGGAGCGCGAGCATGAACGAGTAGCCGTCTTCGAAGATCAAGAAGTCGTGGCCATACGTCCTTGCGGCGATGATAGCCTGCGGTCGCGGCTGAACGTCAGCGTCGCTTTCGAGCGTCTAAGTGAGCGAGAGTGGTGCACCTTCTTCATAAGAGACCGTTGCCGAGGTTGCGGCAAGTCCTCGGGCGTGAAGACTTGAAGAGATGCGGCGTCCCGGGCGAGGCGGACGAACAAGCCTGCGTGCGGGTGGCTGTCGTGATCGCGGGAGGCGTCGGGCGTCTCGACCTCAACGGCAAGCACGCTTCGAAAGCCCGCCGCGGCCGGCAAGATCTCCTCGTCGTCGTCGCCCGGCTCAGGCTCAGCGCGGTAGAATGCCAGGTCGATTGACCCGCTGTAGTCGACCGGCCGGCCGCGGACGTCGACCTTCGGGATAAGTTTCTCGACGTCGACAAGGGCGTCGGTGAAGCCCTCGTGCGGAAAGCCGATGGCCGCGTCGATCTCGGGGATGATGGCGTCGAGGGAGGAGAAGAGCGGGCGCAGGGCAGACCGGATGGAAGCCTCCTCATGCCCAAGGAAACGGTACTTCTCGAAAGTGCGGATTGCTCCTTCCACGGTCGCCTTGGCCGCCGTAGACAGACCCTGGCCCTCGTCGCCAGCGGGGATCCGCTCGGTGAGCTCGTCAACGAACGCGGTCCACACCTCCTCGGCGAGCTCAGGCGTGTAGATGATGTACCTGAGCTCGTTCTGCCGCACAAACCGCTGCTTGGTGGAAGAGTTGGACTGAGTGGGTGGGCTATCGAAGTTGCGTGGGAAGGGGATTCGGATGGGAGATCGCGAGAGTCTGAGCGAAGCAAGATCCTGGACAAGCTGGGGAACAGCAGGAATGGGCGGCGCTGTGAGTGCGGGTGTAGCCATCGCCTTGCCAGTGTCAAGCGCGAATACAAGCGTGAGGGTGAAGGGCAAGAGGCGGGCGGCGCGGCGTCGAGCTGATGAGGGCATTCTCAAGCTCTCGCAGGACTGAATCTGCTGACTAGGCTACGCGCTGCATGCTAACACATGCTGCATTCCACGCTGTCGCTTCTGTCCCGCGTCAATGATGGGGCCGCCCGCGCGCTCGCCCGTTTCGCACGCAGCTGACACCGTCCAGCAAGCAGCAACGCTTTAAGCGAGTCGTGCGACAAACAGGGATCATCAAGAAGGACGCCGGAGCGGTGCTACCCCCTTAGTATCCTGACAAGCATGACTTTGACCTTCTCCTCTACGCCTCCCCATCCACCGCTCCACTCTTCTCGCCCGCGTCCTCCGCCCTCCGTGAACCTGCTCTTGGCGCGCAGCGACGCCCCCTGCAGGTAGAGCACCCAGATGCCGACGATCCCGCACGCGGCGAGCCCGCCGAGGAGCGAGACGCCGCCGTGGATGCCCGCGCGCGAGCGGAAGAGGGGCGTCGCGCCGTGGAGGAGGCCGGCGGCGATCTGCGCATGTGCGAGAGCGTGAGCGCGGGAGGAGGCGAGGAAGGAGGGGAGGGGACGCACGGACGAGCGGATAAAGTCGTTTGCGGCGAGGACGGAGGCGGCGTACTTCGGGTAGGCGAGGATGATGTAGTAGAAGACGCATTCTGCACGCAAAATTCGGTCAGAGAGCGTTGGAGAAGAGAGCAGCGGGAGGAAAGCGCACGGAAGGTGTTGATATTGCTCGCGACGTAAAGTGCGGTCCCGAAGAGCGGGCCGATCCAGTGGCATTCGCGGTACGAGGACCAAGCTGCGCATCGCGCTGTATCAGAGATTTTCGCTGCTGAGAGAAAGCGAGAGTGCCACGCACCGAAAATGAAGAGCCCAATCGCGGCCGTGATGCTCGAGACCAGCGCGGGCTCGAGCCGCCGCTCGACGACCGGCATACCCTTCCTTGCGACGAGCGGGAACATGTAAAAAAGCTGGTACGTGATGTAGATTGCGGCGCCGACGAATGCGCCGACATTCACGCAGAGAAACTGTGCGAGAGGAGCGTAAGTTCCGAGCGAGGCCTACGAGGGGGCGAAGACGTACGGCGAGCGCCTGCTGCGAGGCCGTGAAGGAGTATGTCTCGGCGAACACGATGGGAAACGCCTCGAAGAAGGAGACTGCGGGGGGAATCCAGCGCGTTAGTCCCGCTCGAGGAGGAGGCGGCGGGAGGACCCACAGAAGATGCCGTCTGCGCGGAAGACGAGGTCAGCTTGACTCAGCGAGCAAGGAAGGGGAGACGTACAGCACAGGCCGATGTACAGGTTAGCGAAGAGGATTGACGGGTCGAGCAAGGTGACCTTGAACGGCACGGCGAGCGCCTCGTACAGCAACGCCGTCGCGTTCTTACCCGCACCGAGGACCTCGGCGCGCGTTTTGAGCGTCGCGTCACCGGTGAGCCGACGGAGGCGGCAGGCGCGGCGGTAGAGGATGTTGTCCTCAAACTGCGCAGGTCGAAAAGTGGTTAGCTCGCAATGCCATCCCGAGAGGATGAGGACGGGGCGCACGGTCTCGGGAGAGAGAAGAATGAGGACAGCTGCGGCTGCGAGGAACCAGAGCTGGATCCACATGGACCACCGCCAGCCGAAGCGCTCGACGGCATAGACGGTGAGGATGGGCGCAAGCCCCGGCGCGCAGAACCCGGGCAGCACCCAGACGAAGCACAGCGCGACTGGGAAGCGTCGCAGACCCCAGATGTCGGCGATTGACGCGCCGCCGGTTGCGAGGAGGGGGCTGACGAAGAACCCGATGAGGAGGCGCAGGACGGCGAGACCGGCGAACGTTGGCGTGAGGGCGGCACCGAGTTGCAGGGCGACGGCGAGGAGGAGCGGGATATAGTACGGCGGATTCCGTCCGCTGCTCGGGCGAGCGCGTCAATTGTGCGGGCAGACGAGGCGGACAAGTGTGGGACGCACAGCTGGTGCATCTCGCTCAAGGGGGAGAAGACGAGTGCGCCGGCACCGTCTGTGCGCGCAGAACTCAGTCAGTACTGCTGCAAGGAGGGCGAAAGGGCGGAGAAGGGTCGCACAGGCGAAGATGTCTGCGCGGGCATCGTCAGCAGCGAGCGGGAGGGAGACAAGTGGCTTGAGGACGCACACATCGACATGCTCGTTGACACCGCCTGGTGGCTGACACCGAACTCGTCGATCATGGACTGATAGCCTGTGGAGACTATGCCGCCGCCAATGTAGACTGCGAAGGTCGCGAAGCTGCGCGGCAGGGCATGTAGGTGCGAGCGTAAGCTTCATCTGAAGTCGGCCTCGAGGAAAGGTGACAGAAGGGGACGCACCCGATGCAGAACGAGACCCAGGCCTTCTTCCGTAGCGACCAGTTCTCGGGGTTGGCGGGGTCAGCGGGGCCGTACCCTGCGCGCGCGTAGAGAAGTCAGTTGATGCTGGACCGGAGAGCGGCAAGGACTGTACGCACAGTCGACGATTCGTTGAGGTGGAGCGTTGCAGAGCGTGCGAGAGGAGGAGCGGCTGAACACAGTTGTGTCCCGCTCGACGTCGATCTCCGGCGGTGTGCGTCGGAATGTGGGTGCTGCGGCCTCTTTGGCGACAGGCTCTGGCTCGTCCCGCTCGAGGACGTGGTCGACCGTCTTCAGCACGTCGAGTCCTGCGGAAGCGCCCGCAGCGAAAGAGAAGCCCTCCTCCTCCTCCGGGTAACGCAGAAACCGCCGACGCGTACAAAGGCGGACCGCATCGGCCAAGGGCGTGTCGAGCAGTGCTGAGCGCGAGAACATATGGATCTTCGAGCGAGTGAAGAGGCAGAGCAAGCGACGTCGGCGAATGCGAAGTCGAACACCCTCGGCGCTCGCGCAAAGTTCGCTGCATCGACCGGCCTGATCATCAAGCAGCGGCAGACGACGCCCGCCGAGATCATGTCAGCAATGAGCCGTCGGCGAGCATCGCGCTCGTCGTAATGAGTAGCGAGACGGGGTAGTCAGCGAGCGGCGGAAGTACACAGCCGGTGGTGCAAAGCTGCACACCACGCGAGCTGAGGCGTGCGAGCATTCACTAGAGCATCGCGACGGTGCGATGATGACTCAGGGCAACCTACCTGAGGCGAGCTCGACTACCCAAGCCCAACCAGGCTGAGCAAAGGCTGAGTACGGCGGTTGCGATGAGGTGCGAGTGAGCGAGTACGGCGCGTCTGCCACCCTGGAAAAGAGCCCGATTCGAACAGAGATGGATGTAGGCTAGAGTGCACCGCACGCAGCTGCAGGGTGAGACGGTGGAGGGAAGGGCTTGTCGACTGCAAGCCGCCGTCGCGGGAGGGGGTCGAGGTGATCGGCGTCTCTCGCTTTCTTCCCACCCACTCTGCTGAGCTGCTCGCACGCTGTACAGCAGAACAGAAGCCCCACGCGTAGCTGCACACGCACACGACGCTCGTAGCTGGCCGTCTCCCGCCCCCACCGCTTCATCAGCTCGAACGCACCAAGCGGCCCGCGCCCCCGCCGCCAACTCTCTGAGCAACCGAGGCGATGCACCAACTCAACGAGACAGCACGCAGCAAGTGCGTGCCCATTTCAGCCCCTCGACATGGGCGATATTGACCTTCACCACCTCACGCAGGACCCGCGCGTCGAGGGCGTGCATTCCCTGCAAGCGCTCCAAGGGACGCTGTTTGCCCGGGTCAACGTCCGACAACATCTGCCAGCGCTGCGAGCGCAAAGGGACACAGTGCGAGTGGGAAACCGGTGCGCCCCCCCCCCTTTCCTCGCTCGCTGGGTACGGGCTGACCTGCCCTTCCGCTCGCAGCTCCGGATCGTCGTCGCGTCCGCTGCGACACGATCGCATACGTCAAGTCGCTGGAAACCCGCATCGAGGAGCTCGAGGCCCAGCTCGCGCAGGCGCAGGGACGCTCTGCCCCTGCGCACGCCCCGTCGTCCTCAAGCAGTCATGACGCAGACGACACGCTACAACGCCGTCTCACAGAGCTCGAGATCGACGAGAAGCCCGTGCTCCGCCATGGGCACTTGCTGACTGATGCGGACGGCGAGTTCCGGTGGCACACCGAAACCCATGTGCGTCTTGTACCTCTTCGCCTAGAACCCTCTTCGCTCACAGCATCGTCAAACCCCGCAGCTTTACCAGCACGAGACCGTTGAGCAGCTGGCTGGCGACGCACCGGCCAACATCGCGTTCCTCCCCGTCCCGCTGTCCAACGAGCTGCACGCCGAGCTCATCCACCTCGCTTTTACCTGGCACCTCGACATCGTTCGCGTGCGCACCTCTTTCGTTGTGGTGGTCGGGAGCATATCTGACGGACGTCCCCTTGCAGTTCGTCGAGAAGGATGAGATGGAGTTCAACGGGATGCGCACGCACGCGTACTCGCCCTTCGTGCACCTCGCCGTCCTCGCCGTCGGCTGCCGCTACAGTGCGCCTTATCCTCTCCTCGCCTCGGCTGCGGCTGATCCATGCATCCGCAGTGCACAACCCCCCGCCCGAGATCTGCAGCGATCCCCTCGACCCGAACACGCGCGGGTTCCCCTTCCACAACGCTGCACTCGACCTCATCACGAGCGAGATCGCGTCGCCCAACTTCAGCACGATCCGCGGGCTCATGATCTTAGCGAACACACTCGGCGGGATCGGACAGCCGAGGAGTGGATGGGTGCATACTCCTTCCCCTTGACCTCGGACTGCTGTCTCTCAAGCCGATGCAGCGCTGCTGACCAGCATCACTGTCCAACCCAGCTCTACAGCGGCGTCGCCCAAGGCCTCTGCATCGACTGTGCGTGCATTCCGCCCACCTTGACCCTGCGCCTTCCTGACCGCCCCTCCTGCCGCAAGTCGGACTGCACATCGACCCGCCGCCCGATTACCCGATGTCGGCGGAGTGTCGCGTGACACGGCGGAAGCTCTTGTTCGTCTCGCTCGTTACCTCCCTCCCCTCGCTCCTCCGTGCTTCGCATCTCGTGCCGATTCAGCGTGCTGACCCGCCGCCCCGGGACCAGCTGGGCGTCCTTCGTTCACCACCTCGACTACTCCATCTGCTGGGGCCGCCCGAGCGGCATCTCGCTCGCGGACGTGCACCAGTCGCTCCTCCCGCTCCCGCCGCCGACTGCACTTCCCGGCGACGGCGCGTCGTGGCCGTACGAGACGCGCCTGCGCCGCATCGAGCTCAAGGTCAGCTGGCTCAACTACACCGAGAAGGGCATGCGGCTCGAGGAGAAGGTCAAGCATGAGAAGGTGAGGCAGCTCTGGGGCGAACTGCAGGAGTGGTACGTCGCCGTTCTCCCCGCTATCTTTCCTCACGCTCGCTCACAGTCAGGCGCAACTCGCAGGTACGACGCGCTTCCGCCGATGTATCGCGGCGAGACGGCGGTTGTCAACAGTCCCGACACGCTGCACCTGTGCGTCCTAAGCTAGATCTTCCTCTGTAGCTCCTTCCCTCTTTCGGCTCTCCGCTGACCGTATGACTGCGCCGCCCGCAGCACGTCGACCTACGTACGTATTGCACTGCCCGTCACCTACCTCCCGCTCACAGTCTCCTCCGCGCGCAGATCACGCTTGTGATTCTCCTCCTCAAGCCGTACTACGCCTCGCCGTGCTCGAGCGCCGACATCGCTGCCCTCGCGGCGGAGCAGTGCGCCGCTGCGTGCACAACGATGGCTGCGTTCGTCAAGCGGTACGAGGAGGAAGGGCCGACGATGCGGTTCTGCACCAAGATGTCCCACCTGTGCGTTGCTCTCTCCTCTGTCTCCCTCGCTCTTCCCCATTGACACAGCAGGCACAAAAAATCGCAGCGGCGTCATGTACGCAGCGGTGATGTCCCTCCACATGGCGCACCACGCGCTCTCCCCCTCCTCCGCCCCAGCGCTGGACCTCTCCCCCGCGCACACCACCGCGTCGGCGCACCTCTCCCGCTCCGACACGCTCCTCTCGGCGCTCCTCTCTCACGCGCAGACCTGGCCGAGCACCGCAGTGTGCGTCACCGCCCTCCGGCGGCTGCGCGCAAGCCTCCTCGCGAGCCGCGCGGCAGGCGCGGTCGGCGCGCTGCTCGCTGTCCCCGCGCCGCCGCCCGAAGCGCCGGGGCTGCCACTGGCGGCGGAGAGCGCCCCCGCGGCGGCGGATATCTGGGCGCAGCTCGCCTCCGCGGGCGTCCTCTCCCCCTCGACCTCCTCCGCCGCGCCCGGCGCGCCTGCCGCGCCGACAGAGACGGAGCTACCGCTGCAGCCGCAGCCGCAGCCGCAGCCGCAGCCGCAGCCGCAGCCGCAGCCGCCGCTGGAGGACCTGAGCGCGCAGCCGCTCTGGGCCGCGGTGGCCGCCATGAGCGAGGGCGAGATCGACGGGTTCCTGAGCGGGTACTGGGGCGGCACCGGGGCGGCGGGGTTGGGCACGGGGTGCGTTTCCCCTTCGCTATGGTGTCTCACGGGGGGAAGAGGCTGACGGATCGAGGCGCGCCAGGATGGACTTTGCGACGACGGCGGGGATGCTGCCCGTTGGGTAGAGCACGGGGGCGTTGTAACGACGAGGCGTATCGTTCGTAGCTCAGCTCGTCGCTTCGGCGGGCGCCCTGGGGCTCCGGTTTCCGCCTGTGCGCTGCTTGCGTCGCAGTATTCGCAGTGTTACTGCCCTCCGAGCCGCCGGAGAGTCGAGTACCGAAGAGAGGGAATGCAATGCGAGAGACAACCGGCGAAACAAACAAAACCCGACCGCGCCTCCTCCTCATCGCGCTTCTCGTCGGCCTCCGCGCACTTAGAAGATGGCGTGTACGGCCTCGGACTGCGCGCGCACGAGCGAAATGGGCGGTCAGTCTCGCCTCCACGCGACGGAAGCACGACAGTCAGAAGAAGAGAGGGGACGCACCGCCAGCGAGCTCCCAACGCCGAACCCGACGCCGCCCGCCACGGCCGTGCCCATCGTCTTGCCAAACTTTCCAAACTTGCCCTTCTTCTCGTCGGTGTGCGGCGGGGGCTGGACGACGACCTGCTGCGGTTGCTGCGGCGGGGGCTGCGCGTAGCTGTACTGCTGCTGCTGCTGCGGAGGGGGAGCAGGCGGGGCGTAGGGCGCCTTTTCCGAGAAGGCGGGCGAGCCGTAGTTCTGCGGCTGGGCGTAGGCGTACGAAGGGGCGGCGGCGGGAGGAGGGGGAGTCCAGTGTTGTTGCTGCGGCTGTGTCGCTCCCGATGAGTCAGCGTGCGCCCGAGAGAGGGCAAGCGGGAGACGCACAGGACCGCCGTACGACGCGTTGTATCCGTTTGCGGCGGGCGCAGGCGCGGTCGGCGGAGGGGCGGGCGCAGAAGAAGCGGGAAGGCGCTCGACGTGCTGCGTCACCTCGGAGTGTCAGTACGAACCCGAGGATACACGCAGAGAGAGAAGGGGAGGCGCACGTTGCATGGGAAGAGCCCCGTCTGGCCATCTGCGCGCGAGCGGGCTCATTAGTCCTGGTCTCGCGTCCGCACAAAGGAAGGAGAGCGCACTGAGGGAGCCCTTCCACCAGTCGGCATTGACCTCGTCCTCAATCGTGATCACGTCGCCCGTCTTGAAGCCGAGGTCGTCCGGCTGCGCGGCAGGACGGCGGTGTCAGTGGCAGTCTGCACGCGCCGGGGTTCGCGTGGAAGGGAATGCGGGCAGTGTTCTCGTCTCCAAGATGCAGCCAGCGGGGGCAGAGCTCCCTCGAACCCTCGCGCCGCCGTTCTTCGCCCCGCAGCACCGCCCCCTCGCACGCTTCCGAGCCTCCTCGCATGGAGAGCGGAAGTGCGCGCGCACCTGGCTCTTGGTGTAGTCCCACACAGCCCTGCACGTCGCCTTCGCCGGTCCCTGCGCTGATGCTGAGGGCGGCGGCGGCGGGGGCACCGTCCGCTGCTGCTGCGCGCCGACGGTGAGCCCCGCGAGGCCCAGCTCGAGCGTGGGCGCAGAGTGGATAGGCGCGAGCTTGGAGCGGATCAGGGCGAGGTCCGGCGGCGAGAGGAGCCCCTGCGCAGAGAGGAACGCGAGGTCCGCGTCGAGGCGGGTGAGGAGGTGCGACGTGAACGCGCTGGCGGACGACGGGGGCAGCCATGGAGCGAGCGATCCTGCGGTTGGACTCGCGGAGAGAGAGAAGGAGCGCAGGAGAGACGGAGGGAGCGAAGAGAGCCCCCGCCCCCCTCCCGGTCGCCGAGGGTCTCGCAGCGATGAGACCGTTCCCGCCCCTCCCCTCTTCCACCCAGCTCTCTCGCGCTTCCCAACGACCACGCCGCGCAACAGCGCAGAGCAAGAAACAGCTCTTTCCCCACCCCCCCTTCCCTCCCCTCTTCCGGCCGAGAGGGCAAGGTCAAATCCTACGAGAGAACGGGGCCAATGCGAGGTGATGCGAGGGGCGTGGCGGGGCGGGGCACGGCGCGGGTGTGCGGGTGAGGGTGCTAGAGGAGGAGGGGGGGGGAGGGGGGAGGAGGACGACAACGGGAGGCGGGAGGGGAAAGGCGAAGGTGCGAAAGACGGCGGCGCCGGAGGGGGAGGGGCGTCTACCGCGCGGGCCCGCGGCTGGTGCGGAGCCACTCGCCGAGGAACTTCTTGAACTGCTTGCCGCTGCTCACGCCCCTCCTTGTCAGCGCCCGTCCACTCGGCAGCAGAGGAGAAAGGGAAGGACGCACTCGGGAGCCTCCTGGAGCGCCGTCATGAACTGCGCGCTCGCCTCGGGCGGGCACGCGATCGACGGGAAGAACTGCGCCGTCATGAACTCGGCAAACTCGTTGTTGCGCTTTTGCAGGAGCGCCTTGAGGAACGTCGCGATCTCGCCAATCACCTGCGGGCGGGCGAGCAGGCGGGCGTGTCAGCGGTCGATGCGAGGTTCGCTTTCCGCGCAGGACGCGCGCCGGTACGCCGCGAGGAGGAGAGTACGCCGAGACGCACCTGGAAGCTCTGCGCATCCGAGTAGTCGAAATCCGGCTGCAGCGGCACCTCGAAGCAGATCTTGACCGCCTCCTCGTACAAGAACCTCTCGAACCCGGGCACGGGGCTCGGCGGGGGCGCCGGGACCGGCGCGGGGCCGAAGGGGGGAGGTACGGCTCGAGCCAGAGCTGGACGAGCTTGTTCAGGACGCCAAAGCCGTAGCGCTGGTCCGGCGCGAGCGCGTCGTGCGAGATGTAGTGCGTGATCGACTGCAGGACCGAGGGGAGGTGCGCTTTGTTCTCTGCGCGGGGGGGTAACGCGCGAGGGGAATGTCAGCGAGGCGGTCGGACGAACACGTCTGCGTCATGCGCTCTCCCAAAGAGCGGATGCGCCCCGCGAAAGGAGAGAGAGAGAGCGGACTCACTCTCCGAGTAGAACACCTCCGTCAAGCCGGCGCCGCACACGCTCATGATGAACCCAAAGTACGCCCTCCGGAGCGCCGAGTGCTGCACCGTGTCGTCCGTGCCCGCGATCGGGAGCTGCAGAAAGTGAAACACGCGGTTGAAGACGGGGAGGAGGAGCGTGTCGAGGATCGAGAGGAACGCCGTCTGTGCGCGCGCGCGGACGCAGGGGTCAGTACGAGCGGGGATAGAGGAAGAGAGAGGGCACGCCGAGCGCGGAAGGCGCACCTTGTACTTGGCGACGAGGAGGCCGAGGAAGCTGAGCAGGTCGGCGAGCTCGGGGAAGGTGATCTCGCCTACAAGGCAGTCGATAAAAGTCGGGATGAGGGGCAAGACGGCCTGCCCCGTCGTCGCGACGATGCGGTTGAACGCGAACCTCGCCGCGTCGCGGACGACGACGAACCCGGCCATGACTTTTGCCGAGGCGAGGATCGTCTCGGTTGCGGAGCGGAAGACGGCGACCCATTGCCCCTGCGCGACGGGGACGCGCGCGCTCAGGTCCGGGAAACCCTTGGCGACGCTCGCGGCCGCCATGATGAGGTGGTGCGCCTTGAGGATCGCGTTCAGGTCCTCGGGGTTGGTCGCCGTCGGCCGGACGCTTGCCTGCAGGTCGGAGAGGAGCGGGTCAAGCACCGCGTTGAGGAGCACGACCTGCTGCTCCGGGACCTGGTTCAGGATCGAGATGAGCGTCCCGACCGTCTCGAAGAGGTACAGCTGCGCGTCGAAGAATGACGACGTCGACGCCGCCTTGGTCAGGATCGCCTCGGTCGGCGGTTCCGAGTCGGGCAACTGCGCGTTGATCACGAGCAAGTCCTGCGCGGCGCACAGAGGGCGTCAGCTACCATGTACCGAGCACCTCGTGACGGATCGACGCACCTGCATGCCCGTGAGGATGGACCGGACGAGGTCGCCCGAGACCTGCGACTGGACGATGCCCTTGGCCTGGTAGATGAACCGGCTGAAGAGGTAAAAGACGCGAGCCTGGACGGGCTCCTCGGGCTGGTGCAGGCCGCTGCGAGAACACCCCAAACCTGCATCAGCGCCACTCGCCCGGGGAGGAACCACGCCGCAGAAGAACAAGGCAACGCACTGCTCGTCGAGGAAGCTCGGCAAGATCTGCGTGATGTACTCGGGGCAGAGGCGGAAAAAGTCGTGGTACCGGACGACGACCTCGAAGAACTGCAAGCTGACGGCGGCATGGGGGAAGTCGACGACCTTGGCGCGGCACGCGCGGAGCATGAGCTCGCCGAGCTGCGAGAGCGGGAACTGCGTGTAGTCGATGCGGTACTCTTGCTCGCGCTTGGCGCGCTGCATCTCGCTCTGCGGGACCTGGACGAACGCCCCCGGCCCGGTGGCGGAGATGGCTTGCCCTGCGTGCGGCGCGTGCGGGTTAGCATGCCGTCCGCGAGGGGAGACAGAGCCCGCGTGAGGACGCACCAAAGCCGTAGAGCATCGCGAGCGCGAGCTCGAGGCGCTGCCACGTGAGCCTGCCGTCGCTCGCGCCACCCGCCTCGTACAAGTCGAGCGTCTCGACAATGATGCCCCTGACGCCCTGGGCGTACAGCTCGGGGTCGATCCACGCGACGCCATCGCCGATCACCCGCAGGTTCTTGCGCATCTCGGCGAACCGGAGCGCCTCGTCGTCCTCGTCCCCTTCGAGCGCGAGCTCCCACTCCGCCTCCGGGCCATACGCCATCTTGCCGACTGTCCCGGCGAGGAGCTCGGAGAGGAACGCGCGCTTCGGCTCCGTCATGCTCGGGTCGGGGAGGCCCGCGCCGGCGCCCGCGCGCCGCTTCTCCTTCTTGTAGACCGAGAGGACCGCCGTCGCGAAGGGGTACACGGCGAGGCTGATGTCGTCGTGCGCGTCGACGAGGAAGCGCAGGAGGAGCGGCAGGAGCGAGGTCATCATCGCGTGCGCGGTGAGCTTCGCTTCGGGCGCCGAGGCGGTCTGCAGGTGCGCGCGGGGGTGAGCGTGCGCTCGCAGTGTGCGAGCAAAAGAGAGAGGACGCACGTCGTCGATGATCTTGCACAGCTCGGTCCCGACGCCGTTGAGCAGCTTTGCGAGCTTCTCGCGGAACAGCTCGACATCCTCGCTCCCTGCATCCTGCTTGCCGCCCTCGCGGCCCGTCTCAACCAACGCAGCGAGGACCGTCCCGACGTCGAGGACCTCGAAGAGGCGGAGCTTGTCCGGCGCGGGCATGCCCTTCGAGACGGTCTCGATCAGGGTGTCGGCCGTCGCGGCGCGGATGGCGACCGCGTAAGGGGACGAAAGGTTGATGCACCGGAGGAGGAGGCCGATCGTCGACGGCGTCACCATCAGGTTGATGTCGATCCAGGCTGCGCGCGTGGAGAGCGTGAGCGCGAAGATCGCGGGGCAACGAGAGAGAGGGAGAGCCCGCGCAGACGCACAGACATAGTCGCCCGCCACGCGCACCGCCATCTCGGCCACCTCCCTCGCCGTCCTCCCCTTCAGCCCAACGCGGTGCACGCCCTCCTGCTGCTGATCCGGCGCATCAACGCCCTCGAGCGCCTCGCCAATCACGCCCCACACCGCCTCTGCGAGTGCGCGCGCGTCGCGCTCGCGGACCGCGTCGCGCAGTTCCGTGTCCTTCTGGAGGCGCTGCGTGCTCTTGTTGAGGCGGAGCTGCGCGTCCGAGATCTCGAGCGAGACCTCGTGCAGGATCCGGAGGAACAGGTCCGTTGTCTGCGGGTTGAGCGGTGCGGCGCCCGTGGAAGAGGAGGAGGAGGGGACGGCGACGGAGGGGGGGTAGGTGCGCAGGAGGGCGAGGAGAGAGGTGAAAAGGTGGGCGAGGAGTGCGGGTAGGCGTGCACAAAGACGGCGGCTGCGAGGTGGACGATGGCGTTCTTGAGGACTACGGGCGGCCGCTCGTTAGTGAGATCGGCACGGACGCAAGAGGGCTGACACGCACAGGTAACGCCGTTTTCTGCCGTGCCCGTGACGAACTCGCTCGAGAAATAGTCGAGCATGCTCGTCTGGAGCATGGCGAGCGCTTCGGGGCTGAGTGAGGGGAGGCTGTGGGGCGATTGGATTGCGGGTCAGCGACATCCTGTGAGAAGGTGCGAGTTGTAGCAGGCCAGGATGGCGCCGTCCACTCGAGGTTGACCTCGCCCTCCTGCTCACACGACCCGGGTGAACACCTCGCCCTCCAGCTCGCCGCGCCGGGAGCTGTGCGGCCGTGTCACCAAGAGCAGCACCCACACAGACTCGCTCGGACAGCGGCCTGGGTGAATGCATGCCGTCATTGCGCCGTGCACCGCTCGAGCGCCTCGAGGAGGAGGGGGAGCGCCCTCGCCCGCAACGACCCCTGGCTGTGTTTGCCCCCTTCGAGGGGTCCCCCTGTAGCCCCACCATAGCCATCGTGCAGCCCGTAACCCACCAGAGGGCGAGGAAGGGGAGCGGGGACGCACGCTTCTCCGACGACCTGTACGGCGAACATGCGGGCTTCGGGGGCGAGGCCGTTCCCGGCGGTGATGCTCTCGTCCCTGCCGTCGAGGAAGAGTTTCCAGCACGCCTGCCACGTCTCGGTCGCGGCCTCTTTGACGCTCTGGAGGAAGGCGTAGCCCTGGTGCCGCTGCTCCTGCGTCACGGACGGGTCCTGGCTCAGCGCGACGGCGCAGGCCGACGAGATCTGCGCGGGGAGCTGCTCCATCAAGCGTAGCAGGGCTCGTAGAGCTGGAGGAGCGATGAAGGTCGAGGGAGAGGTTCGACGACGACGGCGACGACGACGGCTTGCTCGACAGCGCTTCACTCGGCTGGACTCTGCTTCTGTGGGGAGTGCTCTGCAGGGGTGCACGAGAACCGCGCGGGGCTTGCAGGGTAGCCCCGTGTACTTGCTCCATACTCCCCCTCCTCCTCGCTCAACCTCGCTTCCTTCATGCTTCCAGCTCAGCTGCAGCGCTGGTCCTCGCTGTCAGTCCCGTCTAGCAGCGCTCAGCAACCGACCAGGCCGCCCTGCAGTGCTGCCCCGCCCATCCTCTGCCCCTCTCGCCCTCCTGGGCTTCCTCGAGCTGAGCCTCTCCTCCGTCGCGCTCCTCCAATTCGTCGGCGGGCTCTGCCGCGCTGACCCCGGCACGTTCCGGTTATTAAAGTATGCGAATGCGGACGAGCCGACCGGCCTGCGCTCGGTCTCGTCGCGCAGAGCCCGCCGGAGGCCGCAGAGGAGAGCGAGGTCCTCTGCGCCGACGTACAGAGCAGCGGTACGGCTGCGCATGACACACCCCCACGATCCCTCGCGGCGTCCTATCGTCGGTCCTGCCAACATGTGGGCGCGAGCAAGGAGTGCCGCTGCCGGGCACGCGGACGGAGAAGAAGGTATGTAGCGAGGGGAGACGCCCGTCGAGAGGACGAAGAACAGCTCATGGCGGCTTGCCATGCGCGCGCTGCATCGTACGTTAGCAGGGGCAGAGTTCCTATGCGGCAGAGACGCGTCGTGCGTGGCGGGCAAGCGAGAACCGAGAGGAGCGAGCACGGAGCAGGGAGGGTGGTGGAGACAGCGGGCAAGCGCGAACGTTGAAAGACGGTCGCGTCACCTCGACGAGAGCACCTTGGGCGCACAACCCGTGCAAACGAGGGTCCAGCGTGGAGTGGGCGAGGGAGAGCGGGCGGTCGCAGCGTTCCGCGAGCTTGGCTCCGTCTGCGCACCTCGACCCGCCAGCACCACCGCCTGAGCAGTTCTTCGCGCGACAGACTTGTGCGTACCTACTCCCTCGAGCTGTACGCGTTCTCCTTGGAAGCACGCGTTGACGCTGCGTCGCTCGTGCCCTTCATCTCTTCCTCCGCCTCGCGCCCTCTTCCCGCCGCGTCTGAACCCCGTGCTGCCGCCCAACTCGCTCCCACCGCTTTGTAGACTCCTTTCAAGACCCTGGACGCGCGCACCACCCCGCCACTCGCCTCTCGCTTTCCTCCACCCCATCGCCGCCTTCCTCCCGCGCAGCCAGCCATGTCCCGCTCATCCTCGCGCCGTGCGTCCCTCCCGCTCTTCCCATCTGACTCCCACGCGCTCACTCCCGCTCCCGCCACAGTCGCGTTCAAGACGACCGACATCCAGCTCCCCTCCTCGACGACCGAGCCGTCCTCCTCCGCGGGGCCGACCCTCCGCTCGAAGCGCGCGCGTGCCTCGTCCGTCGCGTCGTCCGCCGCCGCCGCGGGGGCACGCCCAGCAAGCGCGGGCGCGCCTCCTCGCCGGTCCGGACACGGGCGGGGCGCAGAGCGACTCGAGCGCGCGCGGCGGCGGCGGGCGGAACAAGGACGACCTCTGGGACGCGGCGCTCGACACGGCGCTCTACGCGGGGATGGCGCTCCTCCCCGGATGGGCCGCCGGACGATCTACCTCGAGGACGACGACGAGTCGTATGGCCGGAACGGGCTCCTCGGCGAGTACCTCCGTCGCCAGACGGGCAAGATCCGCAACCGCACGCAGGTCGCGAGTCATGTCGCCGTCATGCGCAAGAACAACCCCAAGGACCAGCGGCGTGCGTGCTCCCTCTCTCCCTCTCTCCTCCCTCCCCCTGCGATCTCACCGCTGACGCCCGCGGGCACGGCGCGCGTACGCAGTCGCGGACCTCTCGATCGGGCACGAGATCACGCCCGAAGAGTTTGCGAGGACGCACTGGTCCGCGCTCCTCGGGCCGGACCTCTTCCCGCACACGCGCGCCGCAAAGGCCGAGAACGACAAGGTCAAGCGCCACAGGGAGGAGGTCGTCCTTGCGCAGAAGGCGCGCCGCGGGAGCTCGGTGGGCGTCGGGGGGAGCAGCCCCGCGCCCCCGCTGCGCCGTCGCCCCTCGTCCTCTTCGGGCAGGAGGGACAGCCGCGCGGCGCAGGACGACGACGAGAGCGACCTCACCGACCTCGACGACGACGACGACGACGCCGTCGCCACCGACTCACCGCCCGCCGCGCCGCCCTCCTCCTCGCGCCGTCGCGCGCCCGCCCCCGCCGCACCCACACCGTCGAGCGCGTTCCACGCCGCGTCCTCGAGCGTGGCGGGGACGCCCGCGCGCCGCTCGGCCCGCCGCTCGCTCGCCCTCGGCGCGTCGAACCCCGTCCCAGTGCAGGGGCTGCCGACGCCCCAGCGCCGGTCTGCGCGCGCGGTGGCCGTGCCGGTCGCGCCTGCTGCCGACGACGACGACGAGGAGGAGGCAGCAGAGCAGCCGCCCGAGCCGGAGCGCGCGGACGAGGCGATGCAGCTCGACCCTTCCTCTTCCTCTTCCTCTGCTGCGCCTGCGCATGCTTCGGCCGAGGCGCTCGCCGTCGTCGCCGCCTCGGCGCACGCTGGCGCGGCCGAGGGTGCCGTCCTGGGCGCGGAGGACGACGTCGACGACGATGTCCGCGAGGGCGCGGGGTGGCTTAGCGGGGTCAAGAAGGGCTTGTGGAGGCTCGTCGGGTACTGAGCGCGGCGGCGCGCTGGACGGGCTCTCGGCGCGGGGGGAGGGAGGGAGGGAAGGTCGCTGGAAGGAGGGACGGAGGGGGGGGGGCGGGAGGGTGCTTATCGGGCTGTACGCCGTCGTGCTATCCATCTTGCTTTGCCGCACACTATCCTCGCTCACAGCGCCGCCAGCGGAGGAGAGGGGGACCCCGCCGATGAAAGCTGACATGGCGCACTCGCGCCTCCAGAGGCGCAAAAGACGGCATACGACAATGCAAAGTACGGACTAGAGCGCGCGCCCTACGCCTCGCCATCGAGCTGATCGACCTCCACCTCCTCCTCCTCCTCAGCCTTGACCCTCGTCCTCCCCTCCCGCTCCTCACCCGCTCCCGCTCCCCCACGCGCCGGCACGTCCCCCGCCCGCAGCCGCCGCAGCGCCTCAACCGCCGCGCCATACCCGCTCCAGCGCCGCTTGTGCACCTTTGCGCGCGCGACGAGCGCGGGAGGGGCGGCTGCGCTGCGGGTGCGGGTGCGGGTGCTGGTGCGGGTGCGGGGGCGGGTGCGGGCGCGCACAGGCCTGCGGTGTGCGTCCCGGGAGGGAAGGCGGGTGTTGAAGAGGAGGAGGAGGAGGAGGAGGCTGCGGGGCGGGGAAGGTGCCCGAGGAGGAGGAGGCGGAGGGCCGGGTGTGGGTGATGCGGGTGAGCCGGAGGGGAAAGGCGCGGTGGCGGCCGCGGCGTGTGCGAGCGGCTTCGAGTCGGAGGTCGAGAGCGAGACTGCGGGCGGGGCGAGCATGAGCGCCGAGCATCGAGAGTGGGAACGGAAGCGGGAACGCACGGCCAGCCTGCAGCTTCTTCTTGACCTTGTAGTACCGCTTCGCGACGCCCGCTTCCGAGCGTCCGATCTCCTGCGCCACCTCGGCGAAGACCAGTTCTCGTTGTAGCGCGCATAGATCTGCGCGTCCTCTGCGGCGGTGTATCTCCGCTGGCTCGGCTGCTCAGGGCCTGGTGGCGCGGACTGACCCGTGGGCGGCGCAGCACTCGCGCCGGCGATGCGGCAGCGGTGAAGGGCGAGGTGGAGGCGGCGGAAGGAGAAGTGGCGCCCTGAGATGCTTGGGCTGTGCGCTCAATGGATCAGCCCGATGCACGCGAGAAGAGGGAGCAGGGAAGAAGGCGCACGCAGCCCGTTACTCTGCCTCCGTGCCTTGTACCACTGCTGTTGACACGCCCCTGCCGTCCGGCCGGGCAGCAGCAGCGCCGCCTCGGCGATCGTCTTCCCCCGCTCCTTTGCCTCGACAAGGATGCGCGTCTCTTCCGCTGTCCACGGCTGCCAGGACGAGCCCCTCGCCGCACCCTGCGCGCGGGCAGCACCAGCCACCGGCGCGGGCGTCGACGCGCCAGGCGTGGCGGAGTGCACGGGCGCGAGCGGCGCAGGCGTCGCGCGCGGCGTCGCGGTCCCGTCCACGAGGGACGAGTACCGCGCCTGGCAGTACCCGAGGCTGCGCCCCGTCTGCGCCGTGATCGTGTCCCAGCTCGCGCCGCGCTCGCGCATCGAGAGGAGCGCGGAGTCCGTCGCGGGCGAGTGCTGCGGTGTTGCGGCGGGCGAGGCGCGCGGGGTCCCCTGCGACTGGTACGGGAGGCGCGAGGTTGAAGCTATGGGAGTGGGCTGCGGGAGGAAGGCGGACGAGGGGGCCGAAGGAGGGGGGTCTGCGGGGGTGAGGAGGTGAGCATGCGCAGTTCCCAGAGGGGAGGGACCGCACGGCGCACGGGTGGCTGTCTCTTCGTCGTCGATCCTCCTCCGCTTCGTCGCCGGCTCGTGCGGCGCTCCCTCCCTTCGCCCCACCTCACTCGGTGTGTCGCCCACAGCGGCGGGCGAAGCTGCCCTCGAAGACGCGGGCAAGTCGTGCATGATCGGCACCACGCCCGAGCTGTACTGGGACGGCTCCATGCGCGCGTCGACTGCCTGCGAGGTCTGCGTCGCCGTAGAGAGGACCTCGTCGCGAAGAGGAGATGAAGTCGCGGTAGCCGGAGCGGGCGTCACGAGCGCTGCGACGCGCGTCCAGGTCGCAGAGAGGGTCTTTGCGAAGTCCAGCGGGGCAGGGCACGCTCGCACGGGGCGAGCGAGAGGAGCGACGCTGGAAGGAGGAGCGAGAGCCGCGCGAGCACCGCCTCGTCGGAGCCGCAGACATGCGAATCCCTTTCCTTGGGGATCAAGACGCACTTGGGACACGGCCTACGCTCAGATTGATCACCGTGGGATGGCTCCGCCCCCGCTCGACGCAGTCTACACCGGGCTCCTCCTTCACTCGCTCTTCACGCAAGAGTCGTGTATGACCCGTCACGGCTCCTCCTCGCCCTGCCCCTCCTCGCCCGCCGTCCCCGTCGCCACCATCTCCCTGAACCGCCTCGCCGCGCCCATCGCGCCCTCGTACCCCTTCCAACGCGCCCGGCTCCTCTTCCGCACCGGGGCACGCGGCTCCGCGCCCATCGGCGGCGGCGGCGGCGGCGCTGCCGGCGCGACCGCTGCCTGCGATGTGCGGATGAACTCGACGACGGACGAGAAGCGCCCGTCGTCCCTGAGGTGCCGCGAGACCGAGCCGCACGGTCGGAGAACGCGGACGTACGCGTTCTGGAGGTAGAACCCGACGAGGTCGAGCGTTTCGCGCTGATGCGGCGATAAAGGCGTGGCGGCGATGGGCTGGGCCTGGGCGGGGTCGACGGCGGCTCGGGCGGCGCGCGCACACGCCGCGCTGAGCTTTGCTGCGTTAGAAGCTACCGCGCTTGCAGCGGCATCGGCGGCGGCACGGGTTTCCGCAACGGCAGCGGCTGCCTCCCGGACCTGTTGCTCGGCTCGGTGGTGGGCATCAACTGCTTGAGAGAAGGCATAGTCACAATCAGCGGGTGTCGCGGGGGAAGAAGGCAGGCAAGCCGGGCGCACCTTCGTCCTGCATCTTGCGCAGCGCGTCGTCGGTCTGGAGCCTGTACCACCGGCCGTGAACGGCCGTTGCGGACCGTTCGAGCAGCACTGCGATCACTCTGTTGCTCTTGCCCGCGGCGCGCTCGCGCCGCGGCGTCGCGTCCTCCTCGGCGGTCCAGCGCTTGGTCGAGCGCCGTGCCGCGGGAGGAGGTGCTGCGCCACATGTGCTGGTGGCCGTGAAGGCCGCAGCGTGCGCGGCTGTCGCAGGGCGTGCGGGGACGGGAACGGGGTGCGGGCGTGCTTGCGCGGGGTGGGTGGCGAGGGAAGTGGCGGCTTTCGCGGCCGATGCGCCGGCAGCGGAGCTGGAAGAAGGGTCGATCGCGAGGTCGGCGGAGGCGGAGGAAGAGGAGGAGGAGCTGGTGGACGAGCTGGAGGAGGAACTGGAGGAGGAACTGGAGGCGGAACTGGAGGAAGAGCTGGAGCTCGACTCGTCCGAGTCCGCATCCGAGTCCTGCTCGTCCGCGCTGTCGGCACCGCCGCCCTGCTCCGCCCCGCGCTTCGCCGCCGCCTCGGCACGCATCTTCTTGTACGCCTTCCACTGGGTGCGGCATTCCTGCTCCGACAAGCCCACCCGCTCGGCTACGACTGCCCAGGGGTACCGCCGCCAGGACATCCAGAGGAAGAGGCCTGTGGGCGATAACACGGCGGGAGGCAGTTGGGCTGCGTCCGCGTCTGCGACGGCGTCGCCGGACGATGAGGAACTCGAGGCCAACGAAGACGACGACAGAGACGGAGACTCTACGGGCTCGACGTATCAGCGCCGGCCTCGCGCAGGCAAGAGAGGAAGCACGCACTGCCCAACGCCGACTCGGATAGCCTGCGCCGCTTCGTCGCGCGCTCCTCCTCGTCGTCGCCTTCCGAACCACCATCCGCCTCCTCCTCCTCTTCCTCCTTGTCGAGGACGTCTTCGTACATGTCGTCCTCCTCGAGTGGCTCTGGACGAGACGCCCTCACCGCGACCGGCGTCGGCGTCGTCGAGTTGCGCAAGAGGGTCGAGGGCATGTTTGCGCCGAGGCAAGCGGGGGCAACAAGCGGCGCGCGCGTTGCAGTCGGGTGCGATGTGCGAAGCTGCACTGCAGTGTCGCGTGCAAGCTGAGCTTGACGCGCTGGCGAGACGACGGGGCGGAGGAACAACAGTGTCTCGACGCGCGCGCTGATGAAGGTGAAAACGCGCAAACGCGTCTCGCATTTCTCCCGAGGACAGCCAGATGCGTACAGAGGCACAGAACAGCTGAAATACAGCCCGACACGCGTACAAAGCGCACTACTGCTCCTCCTGCTTTACCCGCCCGATGACCTCCTCGTGCTTCGCCTCGTGCGCCCGCGCCCTCACCCGCGCCTGCTCCACCGCGCCCTCCTGCGCCGCCGCCCCGCCCCCGCCCTGTGCCACCAGCGCGCGGAAGCGCTTCCCCGCCGCAACCGCGCCTTCGAACTCCAGCCTCCGCTTCGCCTTCCCGCGCTTGAGCGGCAGCAGAGTTGTCTCGCGAGCGCAGGCGCATCCACGCTCCTTAGCGTGCTGATCGGCCTCGGCAGCGCAGCGCAGGACCGCGACCAGCTGCGCGAAGACGGGGTCGCTCGTGCACGCCGCGGGATCCGGCGCATCGGTAGCGGCGGCAGCGCTGAACGCACGCGCGACGTACGCGCGGACGGCCTCGTCCGCGGGCTCAACTGCAGGCAGAAGCGGTTCAGCGCCATCGTGCCTCTCTCGAACGGAAGGGAAAGCGCGCTCACCAGCAGCCTCCACCCCGCCCGCCCGCTCTCGCGCCTGCATCGCCGCCCACCGGCCCTTGACAGCATGGAACGTCCGCCCGAGCGCGGTCGCCGCTTGCGCAAGAGTCTGCCCCTGCGCGCGGAGTGCGCGGAGCGCGGCGTCCTGCGTGGGGGTCCACGCGCATCCGTGCAGCGCGGGAGGGACGGCGGAGGCCGTCGCGACGGAGGCACTGGCGGCCGCAGGTCGAAGAGGGATGACAGGCGGGAGAGGCGCGAGAGCCTCGCAGGCTGGTGCAAGAGCGGCAGGCGCGGGCGACGGAGCGCGCGATGCCGGTGCCGTTTCCGCCGGGCGCGGCTCGATCGGCGCAGGCTCGATGCGCTGCCACGACACGATGACCTTGGGCACGGCTGGTGCAGCCTGGGCAGCGACTGGGACAGGGGCGCGGGCGCCGTTCCCGCTGGCAAGGTTGTACTCCGCCAGCTGCGAGAAGTACGCCTCGACCTCGGTGGACACGGCGCCGGCGAGGGGGCGCGGCTCGAGTGCGTGCTGCTGTTGTGCCGCGAGCTCGAGCGCAAAGAGGCTCTTGTGGGTGGGCGTCGATGCAGCCGCGGCCGGGCGGGTCGAGAGGATGGCGGCTGCGAGGAGGGGGTCAGGCCTGCAGGACGCGGGGGGGACAGAGAGCGAGCGACGCACGGAACACTGGTGGGAAGAGGGCCTGCGCGGCGGGCTGGCCTGCGCCGAGGCTCAGCATGCCGCACAGCGCGCCGTGCAAAACGCCGAGCGGCTGCGCCTTGCGCGCGACCTCTGCGGCGACGAGGCGCATCTGTAGCACCGCAGCAGACATCTGCGCTTGCTGCGGCTGCGGATCACGGCTGCGGAGCTCGCTTGCGCCGTGCAGGCTTGCGAGGACGAGGGGAAACGCGTTGGCAGAGGAGACGGGGCGGCTGGCGGTTGCGCGGAAGGAATGAGCCGCCTAGCCCTCTCGGCGTATGGAACAGACAGGACGTACCGTGCTCGCCGCTGTGCCCGTAGCACGCCCTCTTAACAATGCGCCGCTCCTTCCCATCCGGTGCGCGCTTGCCGTAGCCGACCTCGTCGTGTCCGTCGCGCCCATTGAAGCGCTCGGCGATGAGAGAAGACGCCCAGTGAGGCTGGAGCGCGTTGCTGTAGTGTCCGCTGTGCTGCATGGTGCGAGTGGAGGGTCGCGTGGGGTGGACGAGGCGGACGAGGCGGATAAGGCGAGGAGCGTTTGGAGCGGGGCGAGCGGCCTGTTCTGTAGTCTAGGAGGTCGTCAAGTGTGGAACAGCACGTCCAGCGCGTGGTAGGCGCGCGAGTGGGCAGAGCGAAGAGGAGAACCGCCTCGCGACGCGACCGCGAGCGAAAGATGGGGACCACGCGGTCAACTTCTTCGGGCGTCCAGCCGGCGGGACAGGAGCTCGAGCGCTGCGCAACGACGAAGTACTGCAAAGACAAAGCAGTGCGCGACTGCAACGCCACCATTTTACGCTACGCCCCCTCCCTCCTCAAGCTCCCCCCTCCCTCAAGCCAAATCAACGCCCGCCTCGACCCCGCGCTTACTTGGTCTTCTTCGCCTCGACCTTGGCGGGCTCCTCAGCCGCAACGCCCTCGGTCTTGCCGCCGCCGAACATGCCGGGCGGCGCCTCGAACGGACGCTTGAGCGGGCCCGTCGCCGGCTGGCCGAAGAGGTGGATCTTGAGGATCTGCGGGCGTGGCTCGAGCGTGAGTCGCGAGTCACGGCGGGCTGCGGAAGGAGAGGGCGGCGCACCTTGGAGTCGTAGAGAGCCTTGATCGGCATGATGCCCTGGATGAAGAGCGGCTGCGTGTACTTCATGTAGAGGTGCATGAAGCCCATCTGCACGTGCGCGCGCTTTGTCAGCTTGCTCTCGCCTGGAGGAATGGCAGCGCGCGCGGACGCACGAAGAGGCAGCCCATGAGGACGCCGCGGATGGCCTTGCTCGTCTCGGCGAGGTCGTAGTCGCGGTTCGTGGTCGTGACCTGGGTCGGGCCCTCGCTCGACATGGGCTTGGCCGGCTCGGTGTACTTGAGGACCTTGAGGTCGTTCTTCTGCTTGATCTGCGTGCGGGCGGGTCGAGCGGGTGAGCTCCGGGTAACCTCGACATGGGGCAGCAGGGGGAGCGCACCTTGAGGGTGACGAAGTAGTAGATGGCGAGGGTGACGACCTGGACGCCAACGTAGAAGCAGCGGACGTAGAGCAGGACCGACTCGTCGTTGAAGTCGATCTTGCGGGCCACCTGAGAACGCGTGCGCGGTAGGTCGAATTGGGCGTGTGGAGTGTATAGTGGGTGTAATCACGATCGGCGGTGTACGCAGGGTTCCAGGTGCGGTGTGTGCGTTGGGGAGAAAGGGAGGGGGATGGCGTGGACAGGCGCGGCGATGAAGGGGTTCGCGGCAGCGGGTGGTTCGCGCGGGTGGTGCATTGTGTCGATTGGGGGGAGTAGGGTCGCGCAATGTGAGTAGGATGGACCCAAAGGGCGAGGCGAGGGCGGGAGGGCGAGGCGGAGGAGGGGGAGGACGTCGTCAGTTCCCATGCGTACAACCGCGAACACGCCATCGTAGGTCTTGGGACAGCCACATTTGCACCCTGCGGGGCAGCACAAGGCTGCTGCAGATAGCCACGGCTGCCTGCGCGGTGGAGGGCCGGTCGGCCGACCTCGTCGTCCTCGTCGCCGCCAAGTCGTCCTCGACGACACCCTCCGTTCCCCATGGATTCGTTCGAATGCCGCAGAAGGTGAAGGAGTGGTCCGTTTGGACTGTCCGTACCTGCATAGCTCCGAGACTAAGGATCATGTTTGTGATGGCGGGGTTCATGGCGATAGTGGTATGAAGGAAAGGGACGAAACGGCCTCGCTCTCCCTCCTCCACCTGTGCTTCTTGCGGAAAATGGGCCATATCGACTCCTGGGAGCTTATGGGTGACGCCCTTGACAAGCGCGGCCAAGGAGAAGCTGTTACTGGCCCAGGAGGCGCTCTCAAGGCTCCCTCTTTCCTCACGCTCTCACTCTTCCCACCCCGCTTCCTGCGCCCTCTCCGTGCGCACACAGCATCACAGCACGTGTTCACAGCCTGTACACGCCGCGCCGCTCCGCGCGACACCCCCGTCACTGCGAAAAAACCCCTTTCGCCCGGTCACGCCCCCGGCGTCGCTGCAAACACCGGCTCGGCGAGCAGGCTCTCCAAGTCAAACTCTCCGGGGTCCGGCGCGCCCTGCTGCGGCTGCGCAGGCGCCCCAAACGCCGGGAGCGCGACGCCCGCGGCGCCCGCCGCGCCGAGGAGCGAGCCGACGTCGAGCGTCCCGGCAAAGTACTGCGATGCGAGCGCGCCGACGTCCATCCCTGCGCCGGCGGCGGAGGAGAGGAGCGGGTCCAGCGCGCCCGAGCTGTACAGTGAGAGGAGCGTAGAGAGGTCCGGCAGGCCCTGCTGTCCCTGCGAGGAGGACGGCGGCGTCGGCGCGCCGGCGAAGAGAGTCGAGAGCGGCGGCGCGCCGGACGTTGCCGCCGACGGCTGCGGCATGGGAGGGTGAGGCGCCGGCCGGGCGCGAGGAACGGATCCATCGCGGCGGGGACGGGCGGCGGCACCTGCGGCGCCGAGAAGGTCGGCTGCGGCGCCTGCGGCGCCTGCGCACACGCCTCGCCAGCGGTGGCAAAGGGCGGGCTAGAAAACGCCGCAGACGGGGCAGACGTGCCCAGCGGATGCGGCGGCGGCGACGGAAGCTTGACCTCGGCGCCGTACGAAGCCTCGGACCCGCTGTACGCGTCGAGCGGCATCTCACCGAGCGCGTCCTCGATGGTTGAGATAAGCGGCGCGCCGTCCGTCCAAGACCAGCCCATCGTCTTGAGCCCGTCGAGGAGCCTTTGCGCGGAAAAGGGTGTCAGTCTCGCTCCTACAGACCAAGAAGATCGCGAAAAACGCACCACCGCAGGCTTGACTCCTTCTCCTCATGCGTGATCCCCTCCCCGCCGTCCTCCTCGACCCGCGCATCGCGAAGCACCTTGACCCACTTCTCGAGGTTCTCGCTCTGCAGCTGCGTGAGGAACGCGAGGCTCGGCGCCTCGTGCACGCACTGCGCGACCATCCTCGCAGCCTTGAGCGCCGTCGCGCCCACCTGCCGCTGAAGGAGCTCTAGGCGCTCGCGCGTGCGCCTGCGCTCCGCCGCCTGCGCCGCGCCGGCGCCCGTGGGCGGGAGCGCGTCCTCCTCGCGGAGGGCGGCGAGGCGGCGCGCGAGCTCCGTGTGCACGGGGAGGGAGAGCGCCGCCCACGCGAGGCCCAGCGTGTGCAAACACGCGCGCATGATGAACGTCCGCTCCGTCTCGAACGGCGCGGGGAGCGAGTGCGCGGCGGTCGCGGCCGGCGAGAGGACGTACGCGATCCGCGACTCGAGGATTGCGAACAGGTGCAGGAGGTGATCCAGCTGGGTCAGGTATTTGGCAGCGAAGGTCTCGTTGAAAGGCTGGCGGCGGGCGGCGGCTGCGCATGGGCGAGAAGCGTGAGCGTGGGCGAGCAGGGACGGCGAGCGGGAGAGCGACGCACTGCCGGAGATCTTCTCGCTGCACTCGCGGGCGAGCCGCGCGACGTGGTACGTAAACGGCCGCATCGGGCGGAAGAAGAGCGTGACCGAATCGCGAACGTCAACGTCGTCGACCGACTCGAGGAGCGTCTCCTCAATCGAGATGGGCACCTCGCCACAGAGGAGAAGGTCGTCGGTCGCCGTAAAGTGCGACGTGCGGCCCGTGTTGGCGGCGTAGAGCGCCTCGCGCATCTGCGGGCGCGGGAGGAAAGCGTGAGTGGAGCAGCTCCGGTTGGGAAACCAGAGCGAAGACGCACGATCAGCGCGCTCCACCCGAGCGACATGTTCATGACCTTGAGCGTGGCGCCGGGTACGTCCTGCCCGTTAAGAATCGTCTGGAGGTGCGAGACGAACGCGGTCCCGTACGGCTTGCCAGCGGCGGGATCCTTGCCTGCGGTCGCGCCCAAATCAGCAAACATACACGAAGAAAGACAGAGAGAGCGAACGCACGGCCCTCAAGCATCTCGAGCAAGTAGCAGCTCGCCATCGACTCCTCGCACGTCTGCACCATCGTCCCTCTCCGCCACGCGAGGTCGACCGCGCGCCTGCGCAGCTCCTCGCACATGCCCTCGCGGCGCTGCCCGAACTCGCGCAGGTCGGGCTGCGTCGCGAGAACTGCGGGCGTGAGCGTCGTGTACGACGGGACACCCTGCCCTGGGGTGAAGAGCGCGGGGTGCGACGAGAGGCGCGCGGTGAGCGCGATGGTAACGCATGCGAGGACCTGCAGGTGCCTGAGGGTAAGTCAAGCGGAGAGATGGCCGAGTTAGCGGAGGCAAACCTCTGTCTGCGGAGGAAGCGCATCAAGCCGCCGTCCGACAGCGTCGAACTGGTGAGCGACTCGGCCGCGGACTCCTATCGGCAGCCAGGACTGCGGGAAGGTCTGATAGACTGCGAGGCGGCGGAAGGGTTAGCCCCATGCAGGCCGAGGCAGCTTGACCGGCTCCAACCTGAGGAGAGGGGAGAAGCGACTCACGCTCGAGCAGATGCGCCACCAGCGCGCCGTTGAGCTCCTGCGACGCGAGGTGCGCGTCCATGTCAGCGTTCGAGAGCGTCGGGTCGCGCACGCCCGTCGCGAGCGTGTCGTTCCCGCCGGGCTGCCGCGGCTGCACCCACGGCGTGTTGGACGCGCCCATAAAGTCGGGTGCGTCGGGGTCAGCGGTGCCGAACGTCGCCCTGCGCGAGATAGCGGATCCCGGTCAGCTTGGAGCGGAAGCGAGAGAGGGGAGACCACGCACTTGGCCTCCTCGATCCGCTTGCCCGTCCGCGGTACCGCCTTCTTCCTCACGACGGGCGTCGTGGTACAAACGACGCCGGTTGCCTTGCAGCGGGAGCAGCTCCCCGGCGGGGGCACGGGCTCGCATTTAAGGCGGCGCATCTTGCAGCAGTCGCAGGCGGGCAGGCGCTTGCGCTTCGTGCCGGGCCCTTCTGACGAGGGGGGCGAGTCGCGCGAGTGCGAGGTCGAGGCGTGGGCCATCTCGACGGTGGGGCGGAGGCGGAGAGGGGTGCGCCGGGCGAGAGTCGTGGAGGGGTAAGGGGCGGTGCTGGCGGCGCAGCTGCGAGTCGTAACGGCGTCGCGAGGGATGTGTATTGGCTGCGTGCCGTATGTACGGTAAGCTCGATCCCCTGCGCCGGCCATCATATCCTCGGGTGTATTGTGGCAGGACGCACGTAAGGTCGAACGACGCCAAGGAGGAGGTAGGCGCACCTCGTCCACCGCGGTCAATGGGCTTGTCGGTCTCGGTTTACAGTCGAGTGCACCGTACGGGTGAGGGGCGGGATGGTCGAAGCTGTCCGCGGGCTGCGGCAGGCTGCGAGAGATGCCGAGTCGGGTCGGGTGATGAGGAGGGCGCGATGAGCGACGACGGCGTGGGGCGGCGCGTTGCTTCGGGCAGAAAGTCGCAGTGGAGCGTGTGGTGTGCTTCGGCGTCTAGCGGCGCACTGCACGCGTTGAAGAGGGACTGGGAGGAGGGGCAGATCTGGCGTTGCGCGATCCTGGATCTAATCTGCTCCTTTTTTCTCCCCCTCTTTCTCCTTCTTCCGCTCCCTCCCGGCATCATCTCGGCGACGAGAAATTCTCCTGGTTCCCACTTTTCGCGACGAAGAAGGCCGCCTCCTTTTCCCCTCGAGGTCGTGCACGCTCGTCTCGTCCTCCTCCTGCTCATTCTACGGAATGCGTAAGGCTCGACGATTCGTTACGCTGTCGCGCTCGCCGGCTCGCCGCAGCAGAAGCACGCTCTGGACCTCGAAACCGGCGGTCCGCCACGTTCCGCCCCTGGACCTTTGCGGCACGCTCCCTCGCGCGTTCACGCCCTGCTCTGCTGTCCTGCTCCTGCTCTTCACTCTGCTCTGTCTTTTGACACGTCGACTCGCGTCCAGCGCCGCCTACGAGGGAGACTGCACCCCACACCGGCAGCCGACTCCGCGCAACATCTGGCGCGATGAGCGCACGGCGGGACAGCGTGGTGCGCCGCCTGCTGCTCCCCGGCCTCTTCACGAGCTAACACGCCGCCCCCTGCGCAGGACGAGCCCCTCCTCCCCACCGACCGCGACCCGAAGCCGCCCCCTCCCCTCCGCGAGCGGCTCGCCCCGCGACGAAGCCTGCGCACCTCCACCCGCGCGTCTACTGCTCGTTGGAGGGCTCCTGGTAGTTGCGCTGTATGTGGCGGTGCTACACCGCCCAGGCGCCGCGACTACACGCCCTTCCTTCCGCCCCCCACCGGACTTCTCCCCCGCGGCGACGACGCCCGCCGCGCGCCTTGCGCAGCTCAACGCCGACTACGACCCCTCCGTCGAGGGTTTCGGCGTCGGAAATGTTGACCTCGAGGCGTACCGCGCGTCGCTGCATGCGACGCTGGACGAGATCCTCGGACCCGCCTCCGCCTCGTCCAACACCTCCGTACCGCTGTTCGAGCCGCTGGACGACCCCGCCCATCCGCCTCTGAGCGACGCAGCCCTCCGCGCCGCGCTCGACTGCCACCTCTCCCTCTCATGCACCACACCCGCCGCGCCGCTCCCCTCGACCCTATACGCAACCGCACGCTCCGTCTCCCCCATCCCCTCCGCGCTCCAATCCTGGCTCGACACGGATACCTCCCTGTCGCTGCACCTCCTTTCCGACGCGGACGTCTCGGCATTCGTCGCCGCGCGGTTCCCGCGCCTTGCGCATACGTTTGAGGACCTCCCGCTCCCGATCCTCCGGTTCGACCTCTTCCGGTTGTTGATCCTCCTCGCGCGCGGGGGCACCTACACGGACGCCGACACGCGGCTCCTGCGGCCGCTGTTGGCGTGGGGCTCCGGCGCAGAAGACCGCAGCGACGCGCTCCTCGGCCGAGGGGCGGACGCGCCGCAGCTCGTCGTCGGGTTCGAGTGTCTGAAGAGCAAGAGGGGGAGGGCTCGCTGCAGTTTGACCCGCAGGGGGCGAGGATGGTTCTCGAGTGGAGCGGGCCCGCGGTCCTGACCGACTCTGTCGCGCGGTGCGCCCCCTCTTCGTCCCCTCCTCCTCCCCTCTCGCCTCGCGCACGCGCTCACCCCGACGTCCGGACGGCGCAGCTACCTCCGCACGCGCCTCGGCGCCCCCCTCTCCGCGCTCAGCACCGCCCCACACCCCCTCCGACTCGGCTCGGCGCTCCTCCTCCCGCTCCAGGCACTCAACGCGCGGACGTCCGCCCCGCTCAAGCTGCTCGACTGGGCGCTCGGGAGGGGCTGGGCGCCCTGGAGTGAGGCGTGGGAAGCGGGGTTCGTCGTGCATGGTGCGTTGCGTCGCGTTGCGTCGCGCTTCCTTCCTTCCTTTTCGTGCGCGAGCGGGGGGCGAGTAGACACGGCTAACGCGGAGAGCGCGCGCAGAGCATGCCGCGTCGTGGGGGGGGCAGAAGATCGCCAAGGGGTAGCTGTAGGTAGAGCGGGCTGGACCGCGTCGAGACGGAGAGGTTGGTTGGCGTGTATCACTATCCCCGTTCCTGGCTTTCCCCCCTGTGCACGTGTGGCGAGGCGTGGCGCGAGCTCTGGAGCGAAGAAGGGCGGCACGCGCGGAAGCCAGAGAGCCAGCGCGGGTTGAGCGCAGCAGAGCAGCAGGCAGACGGTCGCTGGATCCTCGGTTGCGCGCCGCACTTCGCGCGCGCGCTAGTCTACCTCTGCGTCTCCTGCCCTTCCCCTCTCCCCCGAGGCCGCCACGACCTCCTCCGCCTCTCCGCCCCACTCCCATCCCCCCACCCCCTCCCACCCCTCCGGGCCAAGCACCCTCCGCCCAACATCCTCCCACCCACCCCGCTCGGCCGCAGCTTCCTCCACGAGCAGCTGCGCCGCGCCGCCTAGCTGCGGCCACTCGGCTGGGGCGGGGAGGCGCGGGGGAGGGGAGGGCGAGATACAGCAGCGGGGTGGGGACCGGGCGGCGGAGAGGAGCGCGGAGAGCTCGTCTGCCGCCGCCGCGGGGGAAAGGAGGAAAGTGGGTGCAGCGGGAGGCAGCGCGCGATCCTCGCTGCGCCTGCGCGTTTGCGCGCGTCCCAACCCATCATCGTCAGTGCCTCCTGCCTTACGGCGGGAAAAGCGCGAACGCGTTTTTGACGCACCTTCCTCCTCGCTCAAGGCGAACGGCAGCCACCCCACCACGTTCCGCATCACCCACCTCCCCGCCGCGCCCTGCGCGCGCGACAGCCCCGTACTCGGGACGAAGCCTTCCGTCCTCCTCCTCGTCAGCGCGTTCTGGATCAAAAGCCAAAGAGGGGGAGCACCGGGCGAGACGGCGACTACCTCGAGCCCCCGCGGTTGAGGGAGGAGGCGAGGTAGGATGCGGAGAGGAGCTGGAGCGCTTTCGACGCGGCGTAGCGCGATTTGCCGGTGCTCCCCTCTGCCGCGGCGGCTGGCGGGTGCAGCAGGGCGAGGAGGCCATCTGCGCGCGGGGGAGGGGAGGATGAGTCTCGCCGAGGTCGGACACTCGTGGAGGGAGGTCGAGAGGCGCACCGAGGGAGGAGACGCTGCTGTGCAGCTTGGAGGTGGTGACGACGATGCGCGAGCGATGATCCGGCGCAGCGGGCGGCGCGAGTAGCGGTTCAAGGAGCGTGACGAGGAGGTGTTGCGCTGCAGCGACGCGAGCGAGCGGGGCCAAGGCGTGCAAAGGAAGCGGGTGCGAGCAAGCGACGGGACGCACAGAGGGCGTTGACGACGGCCTCTTCAGTCCAGTTCTGCTCGCCGAGGTGGACAGAGGTGCAGTGTGCGGTCCAGAGTGCGGCGTTGAGGAGGAGGGCGTCGACGGCGGGGGTGAGGGCGTGCACGCTGCGTGCGAAAGCGCAGACCGAGGCGGAGGAAGCGAGGTCGAGCGGGAGCCATTCGAGGGCGAGGCGGTGTGGGTGTTGTTGGCAGAGCACTGCAAGATGGTGCTGCTTGTCGGAGAGTGGCTCTGTGCGGTAGCCTGCGAGTATGCGCCAGGGAGAGGGCGGCGGGGGTCGAGCGAGAGGACGCGGCGGAGGAAGAGGGCGAGGGCAGCGAGGCCGAGTCCCGAGGAGCACCCGGTGGCGACGAGCACGGGCATACTCTCTCTGTGCCTGCAAGAAGGTAGGCAGAGCGGGAGGGAGTCGGTGGAAGCGAGAGCTGATGAGGAAGAGGGTTCGCTCTGCTCCCTCGCTTCCTCCCCCGCAGAACCGCGCTGAGAGAGCTCCTGACCACGCGAGCATGCCACACGACGACATCCAGCTCACCTCGCGCCTCCCCGGCGACGCCCTCGCCCCGTCCCCCTCCCCCTCGCCTCCCCCGCCCGCTCCGCACCCCGTCGCGTCGACCAGCACGCAGAGCCCTCCGCCCGGCCCCGCCAAGACCGTCGTCCTCACTTCGACCCACCCCACCGACCCAAGCAAGTCGCGCGCGTTCGAGTACCGCTTCTACGCCCCGTCGTCCTCGTCCGCCGCGCACGCCGCCGCGTCCCGCTCCTTCCTCGACCTCCCAGAGTCCTACTTCCAGCCCACCCCCGTAGAGCTCCAGCAGGCCTACGCAGGCCAGGTCAAGCGCCGCGAGGACCTCACAGACCGGCCCCTCCTCACCCAGAAGCTCCGTGACCAGCAGCTCGCCGCCCACGACCGCGCAAAGGCCGCACGCTGGCCCCACACCCGCATCCGCGTCCGCTTTCCCGACAGGAGTCAGCTCGAGGGCGTCTTCCCCTCGTCCGACAAGCTCGTCCACCTGTACGAGTTTGTCCGGATCGCCCTCCGCGACGACGTCCGCGACTGCCCCTTTCTCCTCTGTGCGGACCGCGCTCTCTCTCTCACTTCGGTATCTTGCTGACCCCCATGCGTACCGCAGACCAGAGCCCGCCGCGGACCGAGTACCGCCGCGGCGCCCCCGCGTACAAGGGCAAGTCGCTCCTGGACCTGCAGTTCACGCCCTCGTCCGCCCTCTACCTCAAGTTCGAGCCCCTCGAGCCCGCGTTCCCCCCCGCCGTCGTCGACGCGCTCAACGACCCCGCCGCCGCGCCGCCACTCGTCCCCGAGCTGCTCGACGCCATCGCTGCGCTGCCTGCGCCGCCAACGTTTGACCCGCGGAGGAACAGACTGGCGAGACGGACGAGCAGCGAAAGAAGCGCGAGAAGGAGGAGAAACTCAAGCGGCTGCTCGGCGGTCGGGGTGGGAACAAGCTGGGGAGCGGAGGGGCCAGGGGCGGGGTGACGCCCAGCTGGATGAAGCTGGGCAAGGATGCGCGTAGGTCGCGCGGCTCGGTCTCTCCTACTGCTTGACCGTCGCAATATCTGCGACGTGCTCGACGCTTGAGGTTGTTCGCGTGCTTACGCTCCCAGGTGCCCGCAGACAAGAAGTAGACCCTCCCTTCCCTCCCTTTTATCCCTCCTCCTCCGCCCTCCTCGTCTCCGTCCTACGTTCCCGCCGTACCGCCTGTCGTACTCTCCGTCATTCCGTGCCCTCGCAACTCGCAGCTTTGCTTCCCGCTTCCACACTGAGTCGGGGTTCTCGCGCACACTCTCGTCGCTTTCGCCGCGCCGCATCGCGGAGCATCCCTCACAAGCTGATGCAGGTCTCTCCCTTTCTCGCGTGTCTACCCTGACTCCGCCTCCCCGCGCAGCACCCCTGCCCACGCTCTCAGCGCCGCGCGGCCCTCGCCCGCTCGTCGCGCAAGCTCCGCAGTCTCGGTCCGCCACACGCGCTTCCGCTGCCGCCCTCCGACGCCCGCGCACGCCTCGGCTTGTGCAGGGGCAGGCGGGCGGTACGGCGCCCATGCGCGCACAAGGCGTCGCACCTGCCCCTCGTCGCGGGCCCTCGTGCCTGCCAGTGCGCCGAGCTGCGCGCTCGTCGATGCGTGCGGCTGCAGGCGCTGTGGCGGAGGTGCAGCAGCAGCGGTGACGAACGCGAGCGCGAACGGCCCCGCCACCGCCCCTCCGGCTCCCGTCCCTCCCGCGCTCGCGCTTCCTCCCTCCGCCCCCGCCGCACCGCCCACCTCGCCCGCCTGCGAGGGCGGTCCCCCGTCCCCCATAGACGGCGGCGGCGCGCACTCGCCCCGCAGCGCCGCCAGCGCCTCGCGCATGCCCTCCGCCCGTACACCACCCTCGTCGCTCTCGACCGCCCCCGCTCGACCTCCGCGGCGGCGTGGACGCCCCGCGCGCGCGAGGAGGGGCGCCTCGAACGCGCGGCCGTTGCGCCTCTTCGCAGGGGCGAGCGTCGTCTCCCCCTCTGGCTCCGGCTCCGGCTCCGGCTTCGGATCGTCCTCCTGCGTCTCCGCCCGACTCGTGCGCGCGGGCGCGAGCGCCCCCTGCGCGGCGGCGGCGGCGGAGGCGCGCGCTTCGCTCGCGGCGGAGCGGGTGACGCGCCCTCTGCGCGCGGAGAGGGTGCGCTCGGCGCGGGCGGTGTGGACCGTTCGCGCTGCGGAGGACGGGGCGTCGAGCTTGAGCGTTGGGTGCGGCGGCGGAGGGTGAGGAGGCTGTGGCGCGGGGGGAGGCGCGGGAGAGAGCGATGCGGGCGTTGGGGGCGCCGGGCGGCGGCGAGGGCCGGGGAGGAAGGGCGACGAGGCGCGTCGTACAGGGAGGGACGGGGGCGGCGCTTGCTTGCCTCCTGAGGCGTAGGAGTCGGAGCAAGGGCACGCGAGGTAGGAGGCGGCGGCGGCGCAGGGGGAAGCGCGGCAGTGTGAGCGAGCGGCGGGAGGACGGGCGGGTTCAGCTGCGCGTAGCGGTCGGTGTGCGTGCGCGGCCGCGGCGGCGGGGGACGGGCGTACGACGATGGCGGTGCGGCGTTGTATGCCATGCTGTACTTGGTGTACTGTGTCCAAGTCGTCCTGACTTCCGTCGCTGCTGCCTGCCCCGGAACCCGCGCAGAGGGAAGCAGTCCCTGCGCGCGCATCCATGGTCCCAACCGCGCCGCCGTCTCCCTCACCCGCGCCGCCACCGCCTCCCTCCGCTCGTCCCGGGGCGGCAGCGCGGCCATCACCCCGCTCAGGGCGCTCGCGCGTTCTTGCGCCTCGCGCGCGCTGCGACCGCCGAGAACGCGCGGGACGACCGGCGCAGGGATGGGCCCGCCATGGGGCGCGACGAGGGCCCAGAGCGTGAGGAGGAGGATGTCCTCTGCGAGGACCAGGCGGGGGCGGCTGCGAGCGAGGGCAGGGAGGATCAGCGGCGGTGAGGAGACGGGGAGGGAGACGCACGCTGGACGACGGGAGCGCCCGAGGGCGTGGATTGCGGCGCTGTGTAGGGCAGCGAGGAGCCGTAGTACCGCGGCTGCTGGGACATGCAGCTGAAGCGGGCGCGGGGAGCAAGGTGCGCGTGCGAGTTGAGCGTGAGGGTGAGGGAGGCGAGTACGCAGGCGAGCGTAGCGTGGGCGAGGAGCTAGGTCTCAGCGCCTGAGTAGTGCACTGGCACAGACTGTGCGCGCGCAAGAAGGAGGAGGAAAAAGCGGGTGAGGCGCGACGGAGAGGAGACGATCGGAGGAGCGCGGAGCGGACAGGAGGCCAGTCGGTCCTTGCTTTCACGCGCATCCCAACGGCAAGGTCGATGATGTCTTGCGAGCTCACCCGACCTGCCGCAGTGCCATGTACCGCAAGGGAGGCACAAAACAAACTCGATTTGGGAAGGTCAATCCGGGCACATCCTCCAGCTCCTTCACACCGCCGTGTCGCGTTCCCCCCCGTCCAGCTCCTCCGCCTTTCGCCACCCGCCTCCCAGTCCTCCCACATCTCCTCAATGCGACGCACCTCCGCCGCATCCTCGTCCTCCTGCGCCTGCGCCTCAGCCGACTCCGCCTGCGTCCTGGCCACCTCTGCCTGCGCCGCCTCGAGCCTCGCGAGCGAGCGATGCGCGACCGCCTTCGACCGCGCGAGCATCGCGCGCGCCGTCCTGACCCTGACGCGCAGCTCGCGCTCGTAGCCGTCGCCGAGCAGCCCGGCAAGGAGGGCGGGCATTTAGCGCAACTTGGCACTCGCTGGGCCAACCCTCGCACTGGTCGATTCTTCACCGGAGGCGGTGTTGTCGGCGCGTAGCGAGGGAACCGTACGGGTGGTACCGGTCGTTGCGGAGGTCGGCCTGGCTCTGTGGCAGGGAGTGATGGGCAAGCAAGGGCTGTCAGCGATCTTCTGGCAAGCAGGACCGCGCCGAGGACGTACACGCTGGCCGCGGGACGGTCCTGCTGCGGGAGCCCGACCACTCTCTACCCGAACGGACGCGTTCGGCGACGAGATCGAGCCTTCGCCGCCCGCGCTCGAGCGAGCGGCGCGGTGCGACGGCCCCGCCTGCGCCTGTGTGGCGGTCTGCTAGGGGTTGCGTCTGCTTGGTCTATTCGAGCAGGAAAGAGAACGCACGCTTGCGACGGGTGCAGAGTTTGGCGCGTTGAGCGGGCGCTGCGCCGGCTGCGCACTGCGTGGGGTTGTCAGCCGCCCTCGACGCCGCCTGACCGCCCCCTTCGAAGCCGTCGACGGCGCTGCCCGCGCTCCTACTCGGTGCGGAGGCGAGAGGGGCGGAGGACGACGCGGCGGCGATACGAGGCTCGCTCCGCGCAGCTCCGCCAATGTCGAGCGTCTCCTGCGAGGGCAGGGAAGCAAAGCATACGGTCAGCTCACCTTCCTCGAGCGAGGCAGAACCCAGCGGTCCGGCAGCGCGCACCCGGTCTACGCGCGTTGACCTGCGTATGAGCAAGATGCCAAGCATCTGTCGGTGTAGCTCGGAGAAATGAATAGAGAAAGCTCACCTGGCCATGACGCGACTGCGGGTGGTGCTGGCTCGGCGACGAGAAGCGGACGCCCGAGAAGTCGGGGACATCGCTCTTGGCCGCGCCCCGCGACGGAAAGCGTCCTGTGGCGGCTGGCCCCGGCTGCCGCTGTTCGTTGGTGGGCGCCGTTGAAGCAGCGGTGGTATGAGCACTGCCAGAGGCGAGAGCGCCGCCGAACGCGCCAGCGCTGCCAGAAGCGTGAGCCTGCGCTTCCTGCCCAGCGACGGAAGTCCTCGGGTTGGCGGCGGTTGGCGGGCCGACGATGTTGCCTAGGAGCGAGAGCATGGCAGGGTGTGTCAGCTTGTAGGAGAAACGAGCGATAACAGGGTGTACGCACCGGCATCATCCAGCACCTTGCCCTCAAGCTCGAGGTATCACCTGTACACCGTGGTATTGCCGACATTGTGGAACCCTGCGGCGTCCAAACGCTTGACAACGTACTCGAGGCGCCCCTGGAGCGACTGCGCAGTCGTCTCGCTCAGCGCCTGGCGGAAGAGGAGATTCGCCCGCCCGCTCGAAAGGTCTTCTCCCGCGGCTGCACCATCAGCGAGGTTGCTGGTGGCCGTGTGGTGCTGGGCATGGCCTAGGGGATGCGAGAGTCGTCAGCTACCGCAACATCTGCAGAGGGAATAAGGGAAAGGGAGACAAAGCGAACCCTGGCTCTCCCCCATCTCCACATCTGCTGAATCCCTCTCGCGCGCCCGCCTGCGCTGCTCGCCAATCGTGGCCTGCGTTCGCGCCGGCCTGGAGGAGACAGCCCGATCGGAGGGCAGCGGTGGCGGACCGGCTGACAGGACGGCGGCGGCGGTGGGTGCGGCGAGTTGACCGGGGCTTGGGGCGGTTTTCCACCCATGCTTCTGCGGGCAGTCGTCTTGGTCCTGACCATGGTAAGGGCGCTGAGAGAAAGCTGTAGATCTGGCGGCGAAAGCAGAGCGCGAAGAGCGAAGGAGGCAAAAGGGTAGGGAGAACAAACGAGTGGAAGTCCGGAGAATCAGCGGAGCAAGAATTGCAGAGCTACACGTGGGAGCAAGCGATTGGAGCAGAACGCTAGCCTGAAATGGGGCGGGACAGGAGTGTGAGAACAAGAGAAAGGAGGTTAACACGGATGATGGGGTGAAGCAGGGTCCGGGCGTCGAGTGCTGCGCTGGCAGTTTTCTAGTACGATCTGTGGCATCGAGGCGGTACGATGCGACGTGCGGCGCGCCAGAAGCTGTGGCGAGAGGGAAGAAGGGAGCGAAGGGAGCAACTTGGGAAGGTCGAATGGACCTTCAGCTGGACGTCCGGTCGACCCGTCGCCCCGCCCCTCATGGCGAGGGAGACCAGCTCTATATCGCGCCTTGGCACTGTTCAGATGACGGCGAGGTGCGCGCACTGTAATCCTCACGGTCCGCGCCGGTGCGGCGCATCTTGTCCTCCTCGTCCTCCGCTCCCGCTCTCGAGTCGCTCCTCCTGCTTCTGCGACCCGCCTCCGCACGCAGCGATAACTGTACACCACCGCTCAACACCCGCGCAGCTGCGCTGCCGCTAGCCGCCCTCGAACGCCATCCTCACAAGGAGGTCCGCCTGAACGCGAATTCTCACTGCTCAGTACAGCGACGACGGCATTTTCTGCTTCTGCGACGATGGGACGAGTTGAAGGTGCCGCAAGCTCAACCTCCATTTCAAGCGAAGCGTCCCTCCTACCTCCCTCAAGCGTCACCATCGCTCCCCCTACGCCCCCCTCCCACCCTCATCCCGCGTCTTGCCCTCCCCCGCGCCCCTTCCGCGCCGGACCGACTCACCCTCCACCGCACCACCGCCGCCCTTCCCATCGTCCTCCGCGGCCTCCTTCCCGGCGAGCACACCCCTCACGCGCTTGAGCAGCGCCCGCCCCTCCTCGAGCGTGGCCCGCGCGGGAACGGGGCGCTTGCGCTTCTTGGTAGGCTTTTGAGGCGGATCCTGCGCTGCAGCAAAGGTGGTCGGGGAGGGGAGGGCGAAGCCGTGGACGGGGAGGGGGGCGGAGGTGCTCGCGAGGGGGAGGGCGGCGGGGTGCGCGGGCGGCGCCGCAAACGGCGGGTAGACGTACGAGTAGGGCGGGGAGTAGGGGTACGAGAAGGGAAAGGGGTACTGCTGGGCGCGGCGCGAGGTCAGCGAGAGCGAACAAGAGGAAAAGGGAGGGCAACGCACGCTGGGCGGTGCGGGCAGCCCGTACGAGTACTTGCCGTGCGGGGTCGGGATGTAGCTATTCGACGACGCTCCGGGCGCGACGAACGAGGCAGCGGGCGCGCTCGCGGCCGTGCTCGCCCTCGCGGCGGGAGGCGGCGCGGGCACGTCCTCGCGGCCGGACGGCGCATGCGCGAGCTGATCGCCCTCGCGCGCCGTGGACGGTCCCGCAACGCCGTCCTTCTTGAGCCGCTCGACCTCCTTGGCGACGAGCATCTCGACCTCATTCTTGATAGCCTTCTTCCCCTCGTCGCGCTTCGCCCTCCCCTGGAGGTCCGCCAGCCGGCCTTGGAGGTCGTGCCTCCTCCTGCCGGGGAACGACGGCGCCGCCGCAGTCCAGTCGACGACGGGCCTCGTGCTGGGAGTGGCGGTCGCGGTGCCGAGCTGGGAAAGCGCGAGGAGGCGGACGTCCTCCTCCTGCGTCCAGTGGCGCCGCTCGTTGCGCTTGTAGTCGGAGCCTGCGAGAGTGCTCTCGGGACCGAGTCAGCGTCGTTGCGGAAGGAGTCGCCAAGAGAGCGCAGGTGCGGGTGGGCACGACGCACCATCCACCGCCTCCCGCTCCTCCATGATTGCCCAATGCTGCGCAACCGCACTTTCGCTCCTGACCACTCCGTCCTCTCTCAGCCTCCGACAACCGCGCTCCATAGCCGCCCGTGCTGCGCGACCGCGGAGCGGAGGCGCGCCTCCTCGCGCGCGGTCCAGCGCGTAGCGGTGCGGCGCTTCTTCGGCGGCGGGGCGAGCTCGTCGGCGCCCTGATCGGAAGGCGTGTAGGTCGTGGTGCGGTCGCGGGCCGAGCCTGCGGGTGCCATGATCAAGACGATCCGGCTCGCCTTCCCATCGCCCGACGCAGAGCAAGCGGAATACGCACCGCCCTCGCTCCCCTCCCTCTCGCTGCCCTCCCGCTCGGCCCTCCCGTAGTTCTCATCCCCGCGCGAGCCGAGTCTGCGCGCCGCCGAGCGAAAGCGGGGTGTCAACCTCCCCCTTCCGCGTGCGAACGCGAGAAAAGTCAGCGACGCACCCTCGCGCACCTCCCGCGCACGCTTCTCCCTTCTCCTTGCCGCCAACCAGGACGTAGTACAGCCCCGTGGCGCCCCCATCGGGCGCCGAGCGCGCGTCGTCGTGCGGCGGAGGAGCGCGTCGAGGAGGAGGGTGCGCTGCTCGGCGGGCGTGGACAGCGGGCGCGGCGCGGCGGGAGGGAGGAAGGTGGCGGTGCGCGAGTCGGACATTCTCCGTCAAGCGGGAAGGAGCGGGGGCGTGTGCGCGGGAGGAGCGAGAGAGACGGCGCTCGCCTCGCGGAATTTGGCGACCGCTCCTCGCTGCGCGAGAGACGAAAGGGAGAGCGGGAGATGTCAACCTTTCGCGACTCGCTCGGGTGGGCGCTGAAAGCGAGTCAGGTCAAAGCAGAGAAGCTCAGAAGCAGGTACAGGCGCACGGCTCGAAGCGAGAAGCGAGTCGAGCGGGATGACCGTCTGCACCTTCGCAAGCGACACTCTTGCACACGAGCGGAGGCGAGGCGCGCCTATGCACGCTCTACATCTTCCCCTTGACGCCCTCCTTGCCGTCCGTCTTCCCCGCGCCCGCGGCGGCACTGGTACTGGGGGCGGAGCGCGCAAGCCCCTCGCGCCAGACAAACTCGCACGTCCGCTCGATCATCTCGGGCGTGCAGGCGTGGCCACTGCGAGAGTAGCGGGGAGTCAGCATCAGTGTATCTGCAGAAGCTGATAGGGAGAGCGAAGCGCGGCGACGCGAACGCTGGAAGGCGGAGGGGAGGGGAGGGGCGACGGGAAGGTAGGAGGACGCACGTCTTCGGCTGGACCCACGCCTCGACCTTAACCCCCTTCGCCTCGGTCTTCAGCCGCTCGGCGAACGCCTCGCTCCCGCCATCGACGTAGTTGACGAGCTTGTCGTCCTCCCCGCTCAAGACAAGCACCCTCCGCCCGTCCCACCGCGCAAAGGGGACGTTCGCGGGGTCCTCGCGCGCGAGGAGGGCAAGCAGCGAGGCGGGGAAATACGGCGCCGAGAGCGGGAGCGGGCCCTGCGGCGCGGGGAGGTGCACCGCCCGGTGGGTGAGGAGCGTGTGCGTCGAGGGCGAGCCGATGATGGGTACGCCGAGGGTGATGCGCGGCTCTGTGCGACCAAGACGAGTCAACAGTAGGCGCAGCGCGAGGAGACGCACCGTGCGCGAGGGCGAGCCACGTCGCGTGCCCGCCGAGGGAGATGCCCGCGCAGAACCAGTCGGCGACGGTGCGCTCGTCGTGCGGGAAGAGGGAGGGCGGGAGGAAGTCGATCAGGAACGAAACATCGCGCGCGGTGCCCGCTGCGAGGAAATGGACAGGGTCAGTATCGACGACGAGGAGGCGAGAAAGAGAGGGGAAGGGGAAGCGCACTCTGGATCGCCATCATGTCTACAGCGTGCGCGACGTTGTCGAGCTCGTGGTCCTTCACGCCCTTGTCCTTGCGCTCCTGCGCGTGCTTCTTGCCGCCCTCTGCCCAGCCGAGGTTGCGCGCGCGGTCAACTTCGCGGTGTCCGTGGTTGCGCTGATCGAAGGTGACGACGACGAGGTCCTTGCCGTGACTCTGTGCGCGCTGCTCGGCGGCGTAGGCGACGAGGCGCTGTGCAAAGCGGTCGATGAGCGGGTGCGCCGCCCGGCCCATGCGCCCGTGGAGCAGGAAGCAGACGGCGACGTCGGACTGGCCCTGGGTGAGCGAGTCGAGACCATAGACGGAGACGGGGAGCCCACCGACGACGAGCGACTTGGACATGGCGGTGCTGAGGATGCCGGCTGATGATCGGGCGGGGAGGCGAGGACGGTGGGGCGGTGAAACGCGGCGACGACGACTGGCGTGGCTGTTACGAGCTCGAGTGGACTGAGTACGAGGAGCTAGTGCAGGAGAGCGTCTCTGGCGGGCAGCTCGTGCTGAGCAGAGTGTGGTGCTCTCGAAAGCGCCGACTCCTCATCTCGCTCTCGTCGTCCTCGCCCCTCCCTCGCCCTAGCTGCCTACAGAAACGCACCGTTGCTTGCCGATACTCTGCTTACGAGGTAGAGACACTCGCCCGCTGCGCCCACCCGCTCGATTCCCTCGCTCCTTCTCCTCGTCATTTGCTGCGGCGAATGTCTCCAAGGCGCCCGCATCCCGAGGCGTCGCTCTCTCCCTCCTACGCTTCATGCTCGCACGCCCACGCTCCGCACGATGACCCTAGACCACAGCAGCGACGACAAGGGCGACGACGACAAGGAGCAGCGCGGCGAGGCCATCCGCGTCGTGAACCGCCGCGAGGAGACAGAGGCCGTCCTCCGCAGGGAGCTCGAGCAGCAGGACTTTGCCCGCGACGTCCGTAACAAGGTGCGCAGCTCCTTACCCTCTTACCTGCTCATGGAGAGCTGACCCGCTTCTCTCGCTCGCAGGCGCTCATGCTGGCCGGCCTGGCGGTGCTCCTCGTCGTCGGCGCGAACGCCCTCCTCCTCTCGTGGGAGAAGCGCATCGTCCTCAGCCTCGTCATCACGGGTGTGTCCCACGCCTTCTCTCAGGCCCGGCGGCGGTTGCGGTGACGGAGGGATCGCCCTCTCTCGTGTCTCTCGCTGACAATCTCTTGGACACTCGCTCCAGGATGCTGTTTCCACGCCCTCACTCAGCGCCTACATGGCCTCTCGCAGGATTACTCGGCCCAGTCGGCGTCGAACCTCCGCGAGCCGCTCGTCCACCCGCCGCCGTCGTCGTCGACTGCCCAGGACGACAAGGTCGAGTTCGAGTCGGCCGAGTGGCTCAATGGGCTCATGACTCAGCTGTGGCCTATTATTGACCGGCAGCTGTTTGTTGCTGCCGTTGATCTGATGGAGGACGAGATGATGGCGCTTATGCCGTCCATGATCGTGCGTGCCGCACTCTCCTCTGGTCCTCCCTCCGCTACGCATTACACTCGCAGATCGCGTACGCTGTCACTCGGACGGGGTACTGACGTATCCTTCTCGCCGCCCCGTTCCGCTCGCACCTACTCAACCCGCACTCGCTCCCTCCGCTCACAGCACTCGGTTAAGATCACCTCCCTCCAGCAAGGCTCTCACCCGGTCCACCTCCTCGGCATGCGCATCCTACCCCGCGCACCGCGGACCCCGCCACGGCCTCCAACTTCCACCGCTCCGCGTCGTTCGCCCCCGCGCCCGAGATCCCCGCGCCGCCGTTCACGCGCGGGCGAAACGCCCGTCCCCCCTCGGGCGAAGCAGCGGCGACGACGACGAGCGCGTTCGCGGACCCGTCGATCCCGCGGCCGGCGCCGTTCGCTGCGGATGCGGAGGAGCAGGCGGATGACCCGGCGCAGGTGGAGGCCATTGCCGGCGGGGTGGACCAGGGCGAGGAGGGGAGGCCCGCCGTCGAGATGGAGGTCGAGTTTGGGTACAGGCGAAAGGTCGAGCGCAAGAGCGAGGAGGGCGCGGAGAAGGGCGAGGGGAAAGTCGAGCCGATGGATCCGACGGAGAACATCCACTTTGTGGCGTACCTCGGCCTCGGTGTGGTGCGTTTCTCGCCCATCTCGCTTGCTGTGCGGTAAACGTCGTACTGACCGTCCTACGCGCAGAGCAAGCTTACGACAATCCCCTTCCCCGTGCTCTTGTCCGTCGCATCCCTCCGCGGCTGTGCTCGTGTCCGTCTCTCCTTCACCCCCGAGCTACCCTTTGTCAAGACCGCCGTAATCGGCCTGCGCGAAATGCCCGTCGTCGAAGTCTCGGCTCACGTGCGTCTCTCCCCCCTTCCCGCCGTTCCGGTTCCGCCCTGACTTCTCATGGCCCGGCGCAGCCGCTCCGCGCGTCGTGGGACGTCGTCCCGCTCCCCATCGTGCGCACCTTCGTCGACATGGCGATCAAAGCCACGTTGGCCAAGTTCGTCCTCCCAAGGCGGTACGCCATCGACGTTCGCAAGGTCCTCCTAGGTGGCGACGTCGCAATGAGTGCGCCTGTTCCTCTCTCCTGCCCCTCTAATTCCTGCTGACGCCCTGCGGCATGAGCAGAAACGCGCACAATCGGCGTCGTCGTCCTCGTGCTGCACCGCGCACGCCTCACCGCCTTCCCTTCCTACGCCGGCTCCGCAACAGCGGCGACCACACGCGCGGGCACCGCCGCACTCTCGCTCTCGCGCGCGAAGCGCTCCGCCGACCCCCTCGTCGAGGTCTCCTGGGCGGGGATGGGCAAGACCCTCTACCGCACGCGGGTCGTCCGCCGCGTCAGTCTTGGGAACGCCGTTGGCGCGAGGGTGCAGGGCGCGCCCGGCGAGAAGGGCGTGGAGGAGGGGGAGGCGCGGTGGGAGGAGATGTGCTTCATCCGCGTGCCGATGGAGCCGGTCGCCGACAACGCGAGGTGCGCCGCCCTCCTTGCCATGCTTGTCGTCCGCCGTGGCTGATGTGACGATACACAGGATCCGTCTGCGCGTTCTTGACCACGAGCGGCTCGGCTCGTCGCAGTGCGTGCACGCCCCTTCCCCTGCGCCGCTCGCTGACCCGCCTCCGGAGCGTGCGCAGCCCCCTAGGCTACCTCGACCTGCCCATCCGCGCGCTGCACCAGCACCCGGGCGAGTGGCGCACGCACAAGAAGGAGACGCTGCGTGCGGACGCGAAGCGCGGGGAGACGGAGCGCGGGAAAGGCGAGGAGGACGGCGTGGGCGAGCTCGAGTACAGCGCGGGTGCGCCACCATCCCTCTGCTCTTTGTTCCGACCGAGCTGACGGCGAGGAAGCAGCGTTCTTCCCCCTCCTCGAGCGCATGAGCGGCAAGAGCGACGCGGAGAAGAAGAAGCCTGACCTGATGGCCGACGTGGATCTCGAGCACCGTGCAGAGCTCCCCGCCGAGGAGCACGAGAAGCAGAAGCGCACGCGGCTCGACGCTATGAAGGAGCTGGTCGGTTGCTTGTTTCCTCCGCTCCGCAGACCTCCCGCTGATTCGCCTCTCGCTGCGCACAGCTCGAAGGCCGCGACTCCGCGCCCGAGTCCCACCCGTCCGGCATCCTCTCCTTCCAGATCCACTCCATCGCGGACCTCGCGCTCGACACCCGCGTCGGCGCCGTCCATGCGGGCCTTAAGCGCCTCAAGCCGGGGACGACCTCCAAGGCGATGCGGCGCGCAGAGCTCCCGAGCAGCTATGTCCAGGCGGTGCTGAATGACGAGATGATCTTCCGCACGAAACTCGAGCCGGTGCGTTGGGCGCTCTTCCGTTGTAGGCGGGGCGAAGCTGACCTTTCACCCGCTCTCGCGCAGTACTCGAACGGTGCGCGGAACTCTCCTCTATCCTGCGACTCACGAGGCTGACTCGCGTGCTCCGCAGCTCCCTCGTTCAACAGCGGCAGCGAGGCGTTCGTCCGTGACTGGACGGAAGGCGTGCTGAGCTTCGCCGTCATGGACTACCGCGACCGCGGTACGCGCCCGCTCGCCTTCTTCACCCTTGTCCCCGCCTGACACGGTCCGCGCGCAGACCACGACGTTCTCGCCGGCTACGTCTCAATCAACCTCCGCGATGTACTGCAGGAGCAGGCGCACCTCTCCAAGTACGCGCTACTCCTCCTCGTCCTCTCATGTACCGCTCACGCCCCGCCTGGCAGGTGGTTCCCGATCCAGGGCGGCAGCGGCAGCGGCCGGCTGCGCATATCGATCCTTTGGAAGCCGCTCGCACTCAATCTCTCGCCGAGTACGTCCCCCTCTTCCGTCCTGCCGACTCCGCGTGCTGACCCGCGAGCAAACGAGCAGACATCCGCGAGTGGTCCGTCGGCACGATCCAGATCGTCGAGGCGTCGCTCTCGGGCCTCCGCGAGCGCAACTTTGCCGGCCGCTTGGTTGTCCGCGCGCAGGAAGGCGAGAAGGCGGTGATCAACGCTGTGCAGCGGCAGCTGGGCGACGGTTCGTTGTTCTCTCCCCTCCCACCCCTGCTGGTACAGACGCTTGACCCTGCACTGCAGAGGAGGACCCGGCCGAGGACGCGATCACGTTCGACCTGTCGAAGACGCCCGTCTTCCTGCCCGTCCTCTCGCGCATCGCGCCTCTCGAGGTCGTCGTGCAGGGCGTCGCTACGACGGGACTCAAGAACACGAAGCGCGCGCTCGCGAGCGGAGTGTTCCATGTGAGCGATGTGCGGAGGGGTGAGTTGAGGGAGGTCACGGTGCGGATGACCAGGTGCGCCCCCTTCCTCAATTGCTCGAGAAGGGACGGAGCTAACTGGACGGAGCTAACGACTGTGCGCGCAGGGAGCGCCTGACCGTCCTCCCCGACCCGGGCCCGCTGCCCTCGCTCAAGCGCAAGGAGGGCGACTCCTCCGGCGGCGAGCACTTCGTCGACGCGCCTTCCGCCCCTCCCACGCGTGCTTCCGACAACGGCGTGCAGGCCGACGCCTCCTCCGACCCGCCCATCATCCTCACCCTGCGCACGCGCTTCGTCCCCGGCCTCTCCTCCCTGCACGCAAACCTCGTCCTCTTCGGCGTCTTCGTCCGCCCGCGCGGCCTACCAGCTGTACCTGAATCGCCGCGACTACGAGGCGCAGCAGCGCGCAGACGCCGGCGCCGGCGAAGCGGAGGGGCGCGGGGGCGTCGACGCCGAGTGGGAGACGGCGACGGACGCGGGCGGGCCGGGCGGCAGTGCGGACGAGATCGAGCCCAAGCGGACGGGACCGCGCGCGCAAGGGCGGGTCGCTGAGGTGGGTGAGGCACAATGCCAAGCTGCTCACGAGGAAGGTCAAGAAGGCGAGGCAGCACAAGCTGAGCGAGCCGGCGCCCGAGACGGAGATCCAGGCGAGTCTGTAGATTTGCGATGTAGCTCTTCTTCGTACTGGCTTTCGAGCGCGAGAGGGGAGATAAAGACGATCGCATTTCGTTCCGCTGCTGCTACGCAGCCCGAGCCCTTCAGTCCGTCTCCTCCTCGGTGCCCTCCGCGATGGCCTGCGCGGGATGTTAGCGAGAGTCGCACAAGCGGGGTGTGGGAGGGGAACGCACGCTGAGGCCGTCCTCGTCCTCATAGTCCTCCTCTTCGCCCTCGAGATCGTCGTACTCGTCCTCCTCGCCGAACTCGCCCTCCTCCTCGTCGTACTCGCCCTCGTCATCTTCACCCTCATCGCTCGCACCCGGCGTGCTCGGCGTTGCAGGAGTGGCGGGCGCACCGAAGCCTCCGAACGAGAACGGCGCGGGCGCCTTGGGCGTCGCAGACGGGGTGGTCGACCCGCCGAGTGCGCCGAAAGAGAACGACGCAGGCTTGGTCGGCGTCGCGGTCGGCGTGCTCGACAGCGCGCCGAAGGAGAACCCGCCCGGCGCAGGAGCAGGCGCGGGGTTTCGGCCCGCTTACGTCCGCTACCGGCGCACCTGCGGTGAGGCTGACGAATCCAGGCGTCGTCCCCGCCGGCTTCGGCGGCGTTGCGGCGGTGGGAAGCGGGCCCCAGCTGAACGAGCTCGCGGGTGGGGGCGCGCCGCCCGCCGCGGGTTTGAGCGCGACGGCGGACGAGTGCGCGCGCGACGAGGCGTGCCGGCTCGAGCCGCGCGGGGCGCTCGCGGGCGAGGTCGATGCAGCGCTGTCGGCGCGTCGCGGCGACGGGCTGCGCAAAGCTGAACGACGGAACCGACTTGAACGTCAGCGCAGGCGGGGTGCCGTCCGCGGCCGGCTGGGGCGGTGCGCTCGGCGGCGCAGAAGGCGTGCTGAACGAAGGCGGCGAGGTCGCTGCCGGGGGCGCTGCGAAGGAGAGTGGCGAGGGAGCCTTCGGAGCGAAGAGCGGCGCCGGGGCAGGCGCGGTTGCAGCGGGCTTCGGCGCAAAGAGGGGCGCGGGCGCGGGCGAGCCGAACTCGCCAAGGGCGCTGGGCGGCGTCTGGGCAGGCGTCATCGTTGACGGGATGGCCGGCGTGCTGAACAGCGGCTTCGCGGGCGTGAGCGCGAAGCCGTTGCTCGCCGAGCTGAGCGCGGGCGAGGGCGTCGCCTGCACGGCGGGGCGGACGGGCGGCGGCGACGGCACGCGCGGCGGCGAGGGCGGAGGAGGGGGTCCAGCGCCTCGGACGCGGGATGCGCGCACCGGTGATCGGGCCCGCCGCGAACGCGGTCTGCAGCTCCGCGACGGGCGTCGATGCAGCGCCCTTTGCGGCGGAGCACGCGGTGACCAGCGGCTCCTTGCCGCGGATGGCGAGCAGCGCGCGCTTGAGCACGCTCGTCGAGCGCTCGGCCGCCAGTGCGGCCTTGGCCGTCGCGGCGGCGCTCGCAGGCGGAGCAACCTGCGTCGAAAGCGTGGACGTCCGCCGTTCGGGCTCGCGACGGAGCGGTCGAGCGCATCGTCGAGCGCGAGGAACGAGGTGCGCTGCGGCTTGCGCGGGTCGAGGTCGCGCCGTTCGCGGGCTGCAGGCGCAGGCCGTCCACGCGCGACGCGAGGTCGTCGAGCTCGACCGCCTTCTCCGAGACGGCGATGGTGATATTGCGCAGCGCGCGGTTGACCGAGTCGAGCGACGGTGCCCTGCGAGCGGAAGAGTCAGCGCCGAGTTCGCTGAAGATGCAAAGACGCACTTGAGCGCCGAGCGGCCGTTCTTCTCCTGCGCGAGCTTGTCCTTGAGGCCAAGCATGTGCTCCTCGAGCTGCTCGATCTTGCTCCGCACGGCCTCGACCTGCAGGCGAATGCGGCGCTGGTTCTCGGCCTGCTCCGGCCCGAGCTGGCGCACGACCATCTTGGCGAAGGCGGGGTCCTCGTGTGCGCGGACGAAGCGGGCCTCCTGGCGCTTCGTCTCGGCTGCGGGCGAGGGAGGCGGGTGAGCTGGAGACAGGAGACAGACGAGGGAGACGGGGACCGCACCCTTGAGCAGCTCGCTCTCCAGCTCGGCGACGCGCTTCTTCTGCGCGACAGCAGCCGCGTGGAGCGACTCGACGCCCGGCTTGGCCGCCTTGGTGAGCTCGCGCAGCTTGGCGAGATCGCCGAACGCCCAGTCCTTCGGCTCGTAGCTCTCCTTGTCGGCGGGCTGGTACGATCGCGAGAGGTCCGATACGAAAGTCTTGATGACTGATGCGTTGTCGCGGAGCTGTGGAAGGGGCGCGTCAAGAGCTGTACGGAACGCAGGAACAAAGCAACGCACAATGTCGAGGTCCTTCTGTACGCTCAGGTACGCGCGGAGGAACTCGCCCGCCATGCCCTTCTCCTCGACCTGCGGGACCGGCGCGCTCCCGGCAGCAACGAGCTTCGTGCCGAGCTTCGGCGCCTTGCCGTCGACGATCGGGCTCGACTTCGGTGGAGCAGGAGCAGGAGCGGGCGCGGGTGCAGCCGGCTTGACTTGCGCGGGCGCGGCAGGAGCGGGCGATGGCGCGGGAGGCGGCGTCGCCGCCTTGGCGGGCGCCCCGAAACCAAACGACGGCGCGGCGGGCTTCGTCGCCTGCGCGGCCGACGCGCCGAAGCCGAACGAGGTTGCGGGCTTGGCGGCATCCGTAGCTGGCGCGCCGAAGCCGACCGCCGGAGCTGCAGGCTTCGCAGCGGGCGCGCCGCCGAACCCGAACGACGGCGGCGCCGCGGACGCCGGCGTCGGCGCGAACGAGAGCGCGGGCTTGGGCTTGTCCTCCTGCGGCGCGCTCGCGTACGAGAACGGCACCTTGGGCTTGTCGTCCTCCTTCTGCGCGAGCGGTGAGCTGATCTTGGGGGCGCTCGTGCCGAAGGACGGGACCGCGAGCGGCGGGGGCGAGCGGCGAGCTCGTCTTGGGCGCCGACGAGGTGAAGTTCAGGAAGGAGGGCGCCTTCGCCGCGGGAGCGGGTGCGGCGGGTGTCTGCGAGGGGGACGGAGAGCTCGCGGGTGCGAAGCTGAAGGGCGTCTTGGCGGGTGTGCTCGACGGCGTGGTCGATGCCGGACCGGCGGGCGTTGGCGACGGGGCGAAGCTGAATGACGGCGCCTTGGCGGTCGTCGCGGCGGGAGAGGCGGTCTCCGGCGAGGCGGGCGACGCCGGGGCAGGCGAGAGCCGCGAGAGGAGCGAAGGCTTGGGCGCGTCCTCCGCGGCAGCCTCCTGGTCGTCCTCGCCGTCCTGCTCCTCCTCGTCGTCCTGCTCCTCCTCGCCGTCCTGCTCCTCCTCGCCGTCCTCCTCCTCCTCCTCCTCCTCCTCCTCCTCCTCCTCGTAATCGCCCTCGCTCCCTCGTCCTCCTCCTCCGCCTTGCCGCCCACCCGGCTGAGCAAGCTCCCCTCGACGTCTGCGCGCTTCTTCTCCTCAGGCGGGCTGCTCGCGAACCCGAAGAGGCTCTTCGCGCTCGCGGGGCTCGCGCTCGGCGCGTCCGCGAGGTCCAGCGGCGCAGGCTTGGCCGCCGTCCCGCCCGAGCCGAACGCCGACGTCGACTTGGGCGCGAAGGCGAACGCACCTGTCGCGGCGGCGGGGGCGCGGCCGTCGTCGAGCCGAACGAGAAGCCCGTGCTGCTCGGCGCCGCGGCGGCGGGCGAGCCGGGCTTGGACGCCGAGCCGAAGCCGAACCCGCCGCCGAGGCTCGCGGACGAGGACGAGAACGCGCCGAACCCGCCCGGAGAGGCGGGCTTGGGGAACGCGCTGGCCGTGCCGCCGAACGAGAACGCAGACGCCGCTGCGGGCTTGGGCGCGTCGTCGGCGGGCTTGGGTGCGAACGAGAACGCGGGCGCGTCAGCCTCCTTCTCCTCGGCGGCGGGAGGCGTGGCAGGCGCGGCGGGCGCAAACGAGAAGGCGGGCTTGGGCGCGTCGGCGTCCTTCTTCTCATCGGCGGCGGTAGCGGACGGCGCGTACTTGGAGGTGGCCGTCGAGCGTGCGGGCGGGGCAGCGGCGGGGGAGGCCGGCGCAGGCGAGGCGGGCGCGGGGGAGGTGGGCGTCTCCTCCTTCGCGGGCTCCTCCTTCTCGTCCACCTTCACCTCGTCCTTCACCGCCTCGACTTCCTCCACCTTCGGCGCGGGCGCATCCTCCGCCTTCGGCGCGGGCGCATCCTCCTCCTCCGGCGCCGTCTCTTCCCCCTCCTTCTTCACCTCCCCCTTCACCTTCTCCTCCTCCTTCTTCTCCTCCTTGTCCGCAGCAGGCTTCGCGAACCCCGCGAACCCACCCGCCCCAAACGCGCTCTTCGCCCCCGCCGCGTCGTCGTCGTCCTTCTTCGCGGCGAACGCGCCGAACCCACCCGCGCCCGCGCCCGTCGACGCGGGTGCCGCGAATGAGCCGAACCCGCTGCTGCCGAACGCGGGCTTGGGCGACGCGGCAGCGCCGAACGCGGGAAAGGCGGGCTTGCCGAACGCGCTTGGCTGCCCCAACGCAGACGAGGTCGCAGAAGACGGGGCGGCGAACGCGCCGAACCCGCTCCCGCTCGAGCCGAACGCGGGCGCGCCGGCAGGATTGGACTCGGCAGCGGGCGTGGACGACGGAGTGGAGGAGGAGAACGCGCCGAATCCGCCCGCCGCGGCGGCCGTCGCGGGCTTGGGCGCGCCGAACGCCGACGTGGAGGTGCTGAACGGCGAAGGCGACGGCCCGTCCGCCTCCTCCTTCGCGGCGGCGGCGGGAGCACGGGAGGGAGCGAACGAGAACCCGCCCGTGCTGGCCGCGGCAGGCGCGCTCGCAGGAGCGGCAAGCCCGCCGAACGCGCTCGTCGCCTGCCTCTGGCCCGACCCCGCGCTCGAGCCGAACGCGAGCGCCCCGAGCCCCATCCCCGCATCCGCCGTAGCGGCCTTGTGCGCGGCAGCCTCGCGCATGCTCTCGCCGAGGTCGAGCCCCGTCCGCGTCGGGTCCAGGTCGGGCGGCTCGTCCGCGCGCTTGCCGTCGTCCCCCTCCATACCTGCATCGTCGTCGTCGTCGTCGTCATCGTCGGAGCCGGCGGCGCCGCGCCTCCGCGCGGAGGCGGAGGGCGCGAAGGAGAATGCCGGCGCGGCGGTGGCGGAGGAGGAAGTGGAAGTGGAAGTGGAGGAAGCGGGCGCGCCAAACGCGCTCTTCCCCGCGGAGGCGGCGCCGAACGCGCCAAATCCCCCTCCACTCGCGGGAGTGCCGTTCGGCGCGCCGAACGCGGCAAACGCGGACGGCGCAGCAGTGGAGGACGACGCGCCGAACGCAGACGGCGTGGAGGAGCCGAACGCGCCCCCTGCGCCGAACGCGGACGCCGTGGCGGAGGAGGAGGAGCCGAACGCGCCTCCCGCGCCGAACGGCGACGCGCCGCTCTTCGCGGCGCTCGCGAAGGGCGAGCTCCCCGCGGCGGCGGCAGCGCCGCCGAATGCGGCGAATCCGCCTGCGGCGGGGACGGCTGCGAACCCGCCTGTCGCAGGGGCGGACGAGGCGGGCGCCGCGAAGGCGCCGAAGCCGGAGGTCGAGCCGAAGGTGGGCTTGCTCGGCGCGCCAGCACCAAGGGCGGGGGCGCCGAACGGCGAGGGTGCGCCGAACGCCGGTGCGGCGGACGGCGTCGACGCGGCGGCAGCGGCGCCGAAGGGCGAGGGCGCGCCGAAGGCGGGCGCCGCGCTCGAGGTCGAGGTGCCGAACGGCGAGGGCGCGCCGAACGCAGCCTTCGGCGCTGTGGCGGGTGCGGGTGCGGCGCCGAACGCGGCGAACGCGCTCGACTTGGGCGCCTCGCTCGCTGCGGCCGCGGACGCGGGCGCGCCCACCTCGTGCGTGGCGATGTCCCCCGCGGCGGGGACCATCCCGGGGTAGCCCGGCGCGCGCTCGTTCCCAACGCGCCAGTACGCGACGACGCCCTCGCTCGTGTAGACCATCACCGCAGGCGCGCCCCCCTCCCCCTCCGCGGCGACGTCGAGCTCGAGAGCGAGCGGGCAGACGTCCTCCCCCGCCGGGGTGAGCGGGAGGGTCGGCCGCGAGGTCTCCGGGAGCGAGAGGGTCGCCCACTCTCCCCCGGGGGACGCCTGCGCGAGGACGGCAATGTCCCCCGAGGGGGCGGACGCCATGAAGAGGAGGTGCTTGAAGGGCTCCCTGCGCGCGCGCTTCTCGTCAGTAGAAAGCCCGGGGGAGAGGGGGACGGCGACGCACCATGCCTTGAACCGGCCGACCCAGCGCCGCCCTTGCCGCGCCATCATCCCAAACGGCGGCGCCGGCTCTCCAAACCTCGTCTCTTGCACGCTCCTGTCCCCTCCGCGGGTGAGGACGAGCACCTCGTCCTCGTGCGTCGGCTCGTCGCCCTTCGTCGCGGGGCGCGGGCGCGCGAACGTCGCGAGGAAGACGTGGTTCTCGAGCCATTCGAGGCTGCGGACGTCGAACGCGCCCTCCGGCAGGGAGGCGGGCCGCGAGAGGCGCGCTTTCTCCTCCCCCGAGGGCGCGAACTGCGCGATCTCGCCCGAGGAGAGGCCAAGGGCAAGCTGCTTGCCCTTGACGGACCAGCACGCGCTCGTCCCGCTCGGGAGCGTCACCGCGGGGGCGGCGGACGGCTGCGAGGTCGTAGAGCGTGCAGGGGCCGCCGCCAGAGGGGAGGACGGCGAGCAGCGCGCTGTCGGGAGCGGGGTTCGGCACGAGGTCGAGCAGCGGGCCTGGCGCTGCGGCGGGGAGGGTTGTGCGCGGGGCGGACTGCGCGCATGCATGGTGGTCAGTGTACCGAACGGAAGAAGAGGGAAGGAAGAGGGGCGCACATTGCCTGCGACGAGGGCCTTGAGCTCCCACACCTGCACGGTCCCGTCCCTCAGGCCCGCAACGACGAGCGTCTCCCCGTGCGAAGCGGAGGAAGTCGACCGGCGCGGGCGTGGGGATCACGAGCTGAGGCTGGGCGTCGGGGGTCGAGTGCGGGTCGGCAGAGGTGAGGAGGGCGCGGAGGGCGGCGAGGGAGAAGAGGGCGAAGCCTGCGCGGCAGTGGGGGAGGGCGGTGGTCAGTCCGTGCAGTCCCAGCGTGCGTCAGTGCGCGCTGCGAGTTGGTCCTGCTCGAGGAAGCGCACCTCCCCGTGCGCTCTCGACGCACGAGGGTCCCGCCGCAGCCCCGCCAGTCCCCCATCTGCCATCCCGGGCAGCACCCACCCCCTCCCCCGTCATAGTGAGCGAGAGAGAGAGAACTAGACGTACCTCCCTCGCTCCTCGCTGCGACGAGCCACCCCCGCGCGCTGCTGACGGCGAGGGCGTTCCCGGGCTCAGCATGGCCGTCGTCGTCGAAGGAGAAGGGCGCAGAGAGGCGCGCGGTGACGCCCTGCGTCGGGGCGGCGAGGGTGAGGAACTGCGCGCAGTGGAAGGAGAGTCAGCGGGAGGAAGGGGCGCAGCGAGCGAAGGGGAGCGTGCATCGGCGTCTGTTTCGGCCGCGTCCATCCCGGCTCTGCGTCTCGCGGGAGCTCGCAGGAGCGAGAGTCGGGGGAGGGAGCGGGTGACAGAGGCGCTCTCTCCCTTCCAGCGGCGTACCCCGTACTACACACGCTTGCAGCACTCTCTCCACCCCGCTGAGACAACACCCGCCGCGAGAGAACTGAAACGCCAAGGTTGCTTTTGCTCTCCATACCCCTCCCCTCCCTCTTCCCCTCCCGCCCCCTTCCCCTCCGCCTCCGTCCCTCCCTCTTCCCCGCGCGGCTCTACTTCCGCCCCTTCCTCCTCCTCGCGTCGCTCTCGTCCCCGCTCGTCCCGCTCGTGTTGCCCCCCTTGCGCGTCTTCCTCGCGCGGAGGTGGTGCTCCGGGACCCACTCCTCGTCGACCTCGCCCGACCCGGCGAGCGTGGCCGTCGTGCGACTGCCATCCGTCCCATCGACGATCGACGCGCTCTTGGCCGTCACCGCCGTCGGGCGCTTCTTGCCCGCGATGGGCGCGGCGGGAGACGGCGAGAGGTACGACCCGTAGAGGGTGTAGGCGATCGCGGCGAGCGCCGAGCCGAGGAGCGCGTAGAGGAAGAGCCTGCCCGGGGGGCGTCCTCGGTCAGCGCGAGGACAGCGAGAACGGCCAAGGGCGCGTACGCACAGCTCGAGGTCGAACCACGACCCCTTGGGCTCGACGACCGTGATCGTCGAGTCGTACCCGAGGACCGTGTGCGCGCGCTGCGTCTGCCCTCGCTTCCTGGTATGAGCTCGCCCTGGCAGGAGAAGCAGAGGAGGAGGGGGGACGCACGGAATCGACATAGTCGACCCAGACGCGGAGGCCCGCCTCGCCGGGCTTGTTCTCGCTGTGGAACTTGTACTGCGCGCGCACGGGTCCGGGAGGTCAGTGCGTCGTCCTGCGGCGGGAAAGGGAGAGGGGACGCACGGGGATGAGGGGCGACCTGCCGCCCGGCCCGACGGGGAGGCCCAGGGGCATCGTCGTCGTCTGCGCGCGTCCTGCCTGTCAGCGTCGTCCCCATCATCAAGCGACAGAGCCAGAGAACGAGACGCACGTTCCTCAGCGCGCGCTCCTTGCCGCCCGCCTCGCGGTACTGCCCCCTCACCCTCGTCACCGTCACGGGCTCGGGTCCGTGGTTCGCGACGCGCACGTGGAGGAGGTTGTGCGACACGCCGTTCGTCACGCCTGCGGGCGCGCGCTCGAGCGTCAGCGAGAGCGCGGAGGGCGGGTACCGCGCGCCGAGAAAGGGGAGGAGAGAAGAGGAGTGCGAGGGGAATGCGCGGACGCACGCCCAAAGGGGTTGTCGTCCGGGAACTTGATCTGCGCCTCGACGTCCGGCGCTCCAGCGCGCGCGCGGCCGAGGCGGAGAGGGCGAGCGAGCCGAGGAGGGCGAGCGGGGCTGCCGGGGGGCGGGGCGGGGTGGGTCAGCGCGTGGAGAGAGAGGAGAGGGAGGGACGCACAGAGGAGACTGCGGAGATGCATCCTAAGCTGCGGTGGGTGCGGAGGAGCGAGGGAGCGGGTGACGAGGCGCGCGGAGGGACGAGGCGACGGCGACCACCGCTGAGCGAGTGAACTCCGGTACTGCAGGGGCTAACAGAGTTTCGTACACTCAGTTCGACGACTCCCACGCGGAACGAGCGAGAGTTCCGACCCGGTCCTCCTGCTCCCCCGCGCGCGGACTCCCCGGAGAAAGGCGCGCCCTCCTTCTCACGCGAACCGAGGCATACTCACACTGCAGCGATCCGTTCATCTACGCCTCTACTCGTCTACCACCAGCCCGGCGGACAGCACTCCTGCGCTCCGCGAGCGCTCAGTACGTCCTCTCGTCGTCCTTGAGCTCCGAGCTAGTCGGCTCGTCCCCGCCCTCCTTCGCCACCTCCTTCACCGGGACGACGACCGCGTCGTCCTCGTCCTCGGGCGCGGACGAGAACGTGTACGCGCGGACTTCGGCGTTGGCCCAGGGCTGCATCGGGGGCGCTCGCTCCCGTCAGTGTCCGCTCGTCCAGGGCTAGGAGGAAGGGGAAGGAAACGCACGGTCGCGCTCCTGTGCCCGTCGGTGATGACGCGGAGGATATCCCCATGCGCGACGACGACAATCTTCCTCTCGCGCCTCTCGCGCAACCACCTCCGCACCCACCTTGCGCGCTCCTCCACCCGCTCGGGCGCAAAGATCCCCTCCTTGCCGTTCCAAGTCGTCGCGCCGCCCCAGTGCGCAGGGGGCGCGGGGGAGGGCGTCAGGGCGGAGAAGTCCAGCGAGGAGAACTCGGGGTCGGCTTCGAGGTCGGGGCGGTCCTTTTTCGGCGGGAATGGAGGGGTCAGCGCGGAACCCGGAAGAGTGGGCAAGTGGGGCGCACAGAACCGGTGTCACACGGCAGGGCGTTCACCTCCTGCAGCTCGGGGAGGAGCACCGGCGGCTTGCCCTCCTTCACAAGGCGCTCGTGCAGCGGGGCGTACCTGCGCGGATTAGAGGCGTCAGTGCGCGCCTTTTGAGCGGGAAGGAGAGGACGCACCCGACGAGGAAGGTCTGCATCGGGCGCTTGAGCTGCGTGCGCGCATTCGGAGGATCAGCAGCGGGCCTTCTCACCGAGGGCGAGGGGAGGGAGCGCGCGCACAGGCGACGAGACGAGCAGCTCTGCGTCGCGCTGGAACCCGTCCTCGGTCTCCTGGCGGAGGTTCGCGCTCTGCTCCCGCGCCGAGCTTGGTGAGCGGCGCATCGCGGACTGCGAGGAGTGCGCGACACGGGGAGTGGTCAGCGCGAGGCTGGAGGGAAAGGGGAAGGCGCGCGCACTGGTGTAGTCCTCTGCGACGTTGTGCTCTGCCTGCGAGGGGGCGTGTACGGGCAGGGGAGAGTCAGCGCGGATGACGACGGGGCGGTGCTCAACCGCGACGAGGGTGACCGGGATCTGCCTGCGCGGTGCGCTGGGCAGGTCCGCGGAACGGTCCCTGGTGAGATGGAGGAGAGACTCGCCTGGGCGTGGCGGGTGAAGTAGATGATCTTGTCCGACATGATCGGTGCGGGTCGAGGAGGAGGTGGTCGAGGTGCGTGGCGGGTGTTGGTGCGTCTAGTTCGGGGTGTGCGTCTAGCTGAGTGTACAAAGACGACGTCTACGGAGAGAACAGGTCTAAGGAGAAGTGGGAGAAGAGCGAGAGCAAGGGCCGACCCTCAACGTCGACGGCGACGAGGGCCAATTCGCATCACAGTACCAGAGGCTTGTTCGTTGTGCAGAATGCTCCTATTAGACAACTGCAGCTACGCTTCCGAGGCCCAGGTTGCACCAGGCGCGAGGCGAGCGCCGGGTCTCGGAAGTTTCGCCGCTTCCGTCCCTCTTCCCGCCCGAACCTGTCCCCGCCGCCCCCTCCGCACCAGGTGTGCAGCTGCTTTGTTGAACAGACTCCAGCCGTCTGCAGCACCCGCCCAGTCCACGATCGACGCGCGCCGGTGCCGCCGTCGCTGAGCAGCAGCTTCATCAGCACCCGACTTCTGCGGAGCATTTCTCTCGACCCGGCACAGCCTTTGGAACCGGCGAAGCAGCACAGGCATCATCAGAGATACCTCTCCAAGCTCCAGGCCGAGTAACGCGACCGCACACGCCGTCCTCGCCCACCTCGCCTCGATTCCCACCCGGATGCACGACCCAGACGACCCCAAGCCCGCGCCGAAGAAGCGCGGCCGCAAGCAGGACGACTCCTCCCTCCCTCGGTGCGTTCCATCCCTTCCTCCCCCCTCCCCTCGCTGACCCATTTATCCGTCGCTCCACGCAGCGCTCACGCGACATCCAGCGCGCATTCCGCGCGCGCCGCGCCGCCCTCCTCGCCAACCTCGAAGCGCGCGTCCTCTTCCTCGAGGCCGAGACCGCCGCCCTCCGCCTGCGGTGCGGTCTCGCGCCCGACGCCCCGCCCATCAGCGGGCCGGAGCCGCAACTCACGGCCGTCGAGAGCGCTACGGGCGAGTGGGAGGTCCCCGGCGGGCCGGGGACGCTGGGACCCCCTGCGCACGGGCAGGCGAGGGGCGACGGCCCGCCGGCGCGGAAGCGCGCCGCGTCCGTCGTCGCCGCCCCCGACGGCAGCGAGCGCGCGAGCCGGCGCTCCTCCGCTGCCTCGGCTGCGGGGTCGGGGTCGCACTCGTCCCCCGGCCCCAGCGCATGGGGCACGGCGATGGACCCGCAGGTGGGCGCCGCGGCTGAGGCGCTCCTCTCTGGCCTGGGTGGCGGCGCAAGCGCGGGCGCGGGCGCGCTCCCCCGCCCGCCGAGCGCGAGCAGCAGCGGCGGCGCCGCGCACTCCCCCGCCACGGGCTACGCGCACTCGTTCCCCTCCCCCGGGACGGCGACGCCGTACCTCCCGCCGATTCTGCACCCGAACGGGCACGGGCACGGCGGCGCCCAGGCGGCAGGGTCCTTCCCCCCGCCTTCTTCGCACTCTCTCTCCCCCGCACTCGGCGGCGCACACTGGACTCCCCAGTTCCCGTACCCGCACCAGCACCAGCACTCGCCGTACGGGCCCGTGGCGCTCCCCTCCCCCCTCAGCCAGAGCCAGAACCCGCCGCACCCGCACCCGCACCCGCAGGGCTGGCCGCCCCTGGCGCACGCCGGCGGAGCGCCCTCCCTCCCACCCCCACCGCCGGGCGCGCTCTACGCGCAGCAGCAGCAGCTGCAGCACGGCGCTGGCGGGGCGTTCTTCCCCCTCCCGCTCCCCCTCCCGCTTCCGCCGCCCCTGCCCGCTGCGTACCCCCCTCTCGCGCCTCACGCACAAGCCGAGGAGGACGACGCCGCGGCGCAAGCGCGCCTCCGCGACGCAGAGAAGGACCTGGCCGACTTGGCGGCGCACCAGCGCGCGTTCCTCCTCCGCGCGTGCGGGCGCCCTTCGCCTCCTGAGGGGGTGCAGGACGCCGCCGCGAGGGAAAGGAAGTGGGACGCGTTCTGCAAGGGGGTGGTTGAGGGCGTCTTGAGGGCTGAGGCGGAGGGGAGGGTCGCGAGTCTGGCGAGGAGGAGGGGGGATGACGCCGGCGCCGAGGGCGAGGACAAGGCGCTGGAGAGGAGGGCGAGGGAGAGGGGTGCTGCGAGGGGAAAGTGCGGTGCGCGGCGCCGGCGCCGGCGCCCGCGCCAGCGGAGGAAGACAAGGTGGCGAAGGGAGAGGCGGCAGGCGAATGCTGCGGCGGCCTGATCGACTGCTCCGGCCCCCTCTTTGACGACACGCCCTCCTTCCCCTCCCTCCCGTCCGCTTCCTCTGCGCCGGGCCACCCCGCGCGCGATGCCCACGCCGCCGCCGCCGCCGCCGTGCCGAGCTACCTCCCCCTTCCCGCGGCGTTCGCCCTCCTCGAGCCGTTCATGGCCGACCCCGCCTCCCCTCCCAGTGCGGGGGAGGGCGTCTCGCCCTCCAAGCTCGCGACGATGCTCTGGGACGGGTACCCCTCCCTGCCGTGGCGCGCGCCCCCCGGCCCCGTCCCCGGCCCCCTCCCTCCCCCTCCCCCTCCCGCGAAGGAGGCAGACCCCGACCCGCCGCACTTTGCGATCGCAGGCGCCGAGCTCCGCGTCTGGCGCGTCTGCGTAGAGATGACCGCCCAGGCCGTCGCCGTCCGCGAGCTCGTCGTCCGCGGCGTCTGTGGCGAGGAGGAGGCCAAGCGGAGGGTGCTGGGCGGGAGGGGGCGCGCGCGCGGGAGGGAGGCGCGGGGGTGCGCGGTGTTAGCGCGTTGGCGGCTTGCTGATACGATAGCTTGCGCTTTGAGGGCTGGGTTTCCGCGAGGAGAGGGTGGATAATGACCTTCTCAAGCGCGCGCGTGAACACCGAGAACGGGTCACTCGCATCGTCACGCCGGGAAAGTTAGACATGCAAAGCCACACTGCACTGCACTGCATCACCAACGTCCCTCAAGCGTGCCCCCGCCGCCTCACTGCGCGTCCCCCGCCTTCCCCTTCGCCTGGTCCGGCGCAGGCGCCTTCTTCCGCGGCGTGACATCCATCCCCATGCTATCGAGCGCCGTCAGCCTGTTGTAGATGCTGTTCGTCGACCGCCCGAGCTTCTCGCCGATCGCGGCGGCGCTCAGCCCCTCGCGCCGGTACGACGCGACGAGCAGGTCCTCGGCAGAGGTGTACCGCCGGACCTTGCGCGGCGCATTGCTGCTGCTGCTGGGCCCGCCCGCGGGCGCCGGCGCGGGAGCGGGAGCGGGCGGTGCGGCGGCAGGGACAGGCGCGGGCGCCGGCGCGGGCACAGGCGCCGCCGCGGAGGTCGACGGGACGGGCCCTCCTGCCCCGTCCCCCGGAGGGAGCGGCAGCGCGTCCGCGCCGCCGCCCTCGGGCGGCTCGCTCTTGACCCCCTCCTCCGCGCCCAGCGCGTCGCCCTCCCTCGCGCGCCGCTTGAGCGCATAGAACCGGATACTAACCGCCGTCGCGCTCCGTCCCATCATCGCCGCGATCTCTTCGAACGAGCGCCCCTGCTCGCCGCGCAAAGCCCACAGCCGGTCGTCCTCCATGACGGACCAGACGCGGTAGTTGGCGTTGAGCGGTCGGCCTGCTCGCCTGTTGTGAAGGACGGCGGGATGGGGAGTGAGGAGGACGGGGTGCGCATCCGCGAGCGCTTGGCGGCGGTGGCGGGAGGGGAGGAGGAGGGGGCGCGCTTCGCCCGGGGCGAGGAGGAGGAGGGCGAGGAGGGCAGAGGCGTGAGAGGGGAGGAGAGGTCGGGGTCGTAGGTGTCTGCGGAAGCGGCGCCGGGCGCGGCGGTCATGATGCTCAGCGCGGGCGGGGCGCTGCCGTTCGCCGCGGAGGAGGAGGAGGAGCCGGCGGGCGCGATGAGCGGAGCGGACGAGGTGGAGGTGGCAGGAGGTGGGGGAGCAATGGCGGCGCTCGAAGTCGGCTGGGTAGCTGCGCAGCGCACATGGAGTCAGCACGCCCACACCGCGCAGGAAAGGGTCCGCAGGACAGCGCGCCGCACCTCGTTCAACACCCGCGCTCTCGCCGCGCGCCTCCGCCACGCCCGCCGTCCCACCAGGCGACGCCGCCGCGCACACATGCGCCTGTGCACCGGCCCCACCGCCCTCGCCAGCCTCGGTGGCGCCCGCGCGCAGCTCCGCGCGTGCTGCGCCCTCCCCGCCCGAAGGCCCGAGAGCGCCGCCGCCCCTTTCCTCGCTGCCCTGAAAAACGTGCACAGGCTCATCAGGTGCATGCACGAGTTGCGGAGGCTGCATCCTGCTCTCCGCGCGACTGGCAGGAGTGCGAGCGCGGGAGGGCGCAGGGGAGATGAGCGCGGAGAGGGGGGGCGGTGCGCGGGCGTGGGTCACGCTGGAGCGGGGGTGCAGCGCGGGGAGGCGGGTGAAAGAGGCGCTGCGAGAGTGAGGGAGCTCGCTCCCGAGCTGCTCGCGCAAGGGGAGAAGTGCGAAGTGTGTGGACGATGCGAGAGAGGGAAACGGCCGGGTCCACCGGGAACGCAGACTGCAAGGGACTGGGACAGACGCTGGACTGGTTTTCGGCACTCTAAGCAAGACTCCCCTCGGCGCTCGACACTGCTCGTGGTAGAAGATGGTTCTCCTCTTCGCCCCTCAAGTGACCGCCTCTTCTCGTGCACAAGTCGTTCTTGCGTGGATCCACAGCCCCCATCCTGTGCAGAGAGACGTCTACTGGCGCGCGGAGAACACCCAGTCGTTCGTGCACGTTCTCTGGGCGTCGTCCTCTCCTTTCACCTGTCCCAAGTTTCGCGTCCTCCCGCCTCCAGGAGCACTGCCTGTGCACATGCACGCGGGGTTGTTAGCGCGAGTTAGCGACCGAAGCAGCGGCCGTGAGGCCGCCGAGCGACCGGTCAGCGAGAGAGAGCGAGGACAGTTGAGAAGGTCAACGCCGACCATGAAGGGGGGAGCGCGCCGGAGCGGAGACACTCAGCGCTCAAAACGCACAGCCTGCAGCAGACTGAACTGGAACGCAGGGCGAGCGGGGGGCAGAAGCGAGCAAGCGAGGGGCAGAGGTGAGGCGCGAAGAAGCGAGACTGAGCTCCCGCCCCGCAGCCAGAGCGAGCCTTGGAGCACGCCCGCCGCACTGACAAGCATCCTTGTCGCCGGCAGTCACCGTCATGTGCAGTGTAGGCACGCCCGAACGCGCGCTTTTACCCGTTTCCGTTTCCCCCTCGCCCGCCAGGAGTACCCGCGCTCAGTACGGCGCGCCCCTTGCCCTCCCCTCATTGACGAACGCGCTCCGCTCCCTCCCCGCGCTCGCCTCGTGCTGCTCCTCCCCCGGTGCGTCCTCCCACTGCCCCTCCCCCTCGGCAGTGAGGAGCGCCTGTGCCCCCGGGCCCGCGAGCGCGCCGTCCGCATCGGCGTAGACCATGCTGCTCGGGTCGAGGCCCATCGCGGCAAAGGCGGCGGCTTCCCCCGAGAGGGCGTGTGCGGATGAGGAGAGGACGCTGGGGTCCGAGGAGGAAGTGGGAGGGTGCAGCGAGGCGCAGAGGGACAGGGCGGCGAAGATGGCGTCGACTGCGGGGGGGTCTGGACATGTCAGTGAGCTACTTGGGCAGCGTAGGGAAGCGCAGGTACAGCAGCGCAGAAGGCTGCCAGCACCACACGGAGGGAGAGGCGACGCACCGCTCCCGTCGTTGCCGCTCGGCGTGATCCACATCTCCCTGCTGCCCTCGCCCGCATCATCGTCGGCGAGGTCCTCGCTCTCCTCGATCTGGCAGTAGATGCACGCGCCGCCCTCTGCCGCCGTGGCGCCGTTCGCCCCGCCCCCACTGGAGGAGGAGGGCGCGGGCTGGCGGGAGATGGCGTGCAGGGTGAGGTGCGGGTACGGGAGCGAGAGGCCCGACTGGGATGCGGAGGAGAAGAAGCTCAGGCCCTGCGTGCGCGCAGTCATCAGCGGGTGCGGGATGGGAGGAGGGAGGGGAGACGGACTCCTCGGTGACCCAGAGCGCGCCGTCGAGCCCCTCGCCGGTGAAGCCCTGCAGGGGCGGGTCGACGCGGATGCGGACCCCCTGCTCGTGGTGCCGCGTGAGCGGGGGGATGCCCTCGAACGACGACGGCGTCGCCGCGCTGATGGCGAGGAGCTCGTCCCGCGAGAGGGCGGCAGGAGGCGCAGTGAGGAGCGTGATGGCCATCGAAGCTTGCAGTCTGGCAGGTAGAGCGGGAGGAGAGAGGGAGGACGAGCTGCTCGTCTCGCTCCGTCCTCCTCGACGACCGCGGGCAACCTCGAGCTGCTGGCTTGAAGGCACTCTGTACGGTATGGGAAACGTCAGAGGCTGCACCCCTGCTGATCTGAACAGCTCCAGCTCCGTCTTCGCTTCTCCCGCGCCGCTTCTCCGCGTCGCTCAACCCGTCTCGTTTCTCCCGCCAGCGCGCCCGCTGGATGTTGCTTACTCGCTTGACCGCGCTCATGTCCTTCCACTCGAGTGCGCTCCTTACTCGGGTCCCTGCATGCGGCACTCGCGCTTCACCCCGTTGCAGGGATAGGAACCGCCTTCCTCCTCAACGCAGGGCGGCACCGTTTCGACAGGTCAGCGTTCCAGAAGACCGTGAAGGTATTCGGGCGCCTGGGACAGGACACGGGCGGCCCCGCGGCGTGTCGGCGGTACGGAGGGGCAGTTCTGTGCACGCGAGCAGGTGCGTTTTCGATTCTCTCATCCGTTCGGCCCCCGCGCGCGCTGCCGCTTCGTCAAGTACGTCTCGCTGACTGTTCTGACCTGACCAGGCCGTCGCCACGCCAGCCGGACGACGTGCCCGCGTGCAGTTGGCGTCTCTAGCCCCCCCCGACCCGTCGCTTCCTGTGCTTGTCCCCGCTGGGCGGAGTTGTGCGCGAACAGGTCTCTCTACCCCACTTGCTTCGCCGCGACCCACTGCTCGGAGCGCCTCCCCTGCCTCCCCTGCACCCCTCGCGCGTTCGCTCCGCGGACTCCCCGCCCCCACCCCTCTCTCTCCCTCCTCCCCCTCCTCGCTTCCCCCGCTTTCGCGCTCGCGGGCATGCCGGACCCGCCCAGCGCCTCGAGCGACCGCACATTCTACTCCGCGCCCTCGCCCTCGGGCGCGGACGCCCGCAGCGCGAGCCCCAGCCCGCGCCCTGCCTACGGCGAGTGGGGCAGCAACGGGGGAGCGGGCGAGGCGGCCGCGCGCGGGGGCGACGGCCCGGCGGCGACGGGGGACGACCGGACTGTAGCGGTGGTGCGGACGCCGGGCGCGGCGCGGCGGGCGAGGGCGCCGAGGACGAGGACCTCCACGACACGGCGGGTGCGTCCCGCGCGCGCTTCCGTGCTTGCGAGTGACGGATCGAGCGATGCTGACTGACCCAGGGCGAGCAGGGGCGGCTCCCGACGTAGCGCAGATGCAGCTCGAAGCTCCGCCCTCACGCTCTCGCCGCAGTGGTGCGTCCCTCTCTCCTCCCTCCGCCTCCTCCCGCGCGGCCTGACTCTTCCCCTCCGCGCGCAGCACCTCGCCCCTCCTCGCCGCCGCCGAAGCGCCCCCGCCGCCGCGGCCCCACCGCCTCCGAGTCCTCCTTCTCCCCCTCGGCGCAGCGCTCCTGGTCCGCGCCGGAGGACGCCGCCCTCGCGCGCTGCGTGTGGGAGCACCGCGCGCTCGTCGCGGCGGGCGACGAGGACGTCTGGGCGGTGGTGGCGGCGGAGGTCGCTGCGGCGGGTGGGGGAGGGCGAGGTCGAGGAGGCAGGTGGAGGGGCGGGGGGGGGGCGGTGAGGGAGGAGGGTGCGTGTGCTCTCTCTCGCGTTCGCGGCGGGCGTGAAGGAGGCTGACGCGGGGAGCGCGCAGTCGAGGCGAGCCTGGGACTGGGAGACTCGAGCGACGAGGACGACAAGCCGCCCTCGGCCGACAGTGCGTCCCTCCCGCTACCCGTGCGGCGTCGCTCCACCCCTCGCTGACCCATCGCCCCCGTAGATGCCCACGTTCGCGACGGCGGCCTGCGGTGGTCCGCCGCGGAGGACGCGCGCCTCCTCTCAGCCATCAGCTCCGTCCTCCCGCCTTCGCTCTCCGCCTCCTCCCCCGCCGCGCTCCCCACGCTGGGCGACCCGCTCGCCCTCCCCCTCGAGCACACGCGCTGGCCCGCCGTCCACGCCGCGTTCGTCGCCCTCGCGCCCACTGGCGTCGACTATGCGCGCCCGACGCCCCCCACCCCGCGCGGGTTCCGCACCCCCGCCGCGCTGTGCCGCCGCTGGCGCGAGCTCGTCGCCCTCCTCCCCCGCGGCGGTGCGGCCGCTGACGCGCGACCTGCGCTGCCCCGGCTTGACCTCGCGCGCTGGACCGCGCACGAACGCCGTGCGCTCGTCGAGACTGTGCGCGAGCTGGGTGGGGACGAGCGCGCGGACGATGGCGGGTGGGACGCGGGCATCGAGCGCGCGGCGATGCGGGTGCTGGTTAGGGCGGCGGTCAGGCCTGAGAGCGGGATGGGGGAGGTGGTTGCGGTGTGGAGGGCGAGGGGCGAGGGTGCGTCGCGTTGCTCTCTTGCTCCCAACGAGTTGGCGGAAAGGGACTGACATCCTGCCGCGCGCAGACCTCGTGGAGAAGGATGACGGCGAGGACGACGAGGGCGATGAGCCGTCCTTGGGCTTGCGGGGCGTGCTCGGCGGCGCAGCGGCGCGCGAGGACAGCACCTTCGGCGGCGACAACGACGACGACGACGCCGACGGAGTCGACTCCGAGCCCGACGACGGAGCGCTCGGCGCGTCGTCGTGGTCCGCCGCCGACGACGCGCTTCTCCTGCGCGAGCTCGCGGCCGGCACCGCCCGCAAGGACATCGCGACCACGTTGCGCAGGTCGACCTCGACGGTGAACAACCGTGTCGCCACGCTGCGCAAGGCGGGGCACATCGCACCGCTGCCGCTCCCCGCGCGGGCCGCAAGCGCTGGTCCGCTGCCGATGACGACGCGCTCGTCCGCCTCCGCAGCGAAGAGGGCCTCTCCGTCGTCGAGTGCGCACGCCGCCTCGCCCGCCCGTACGGGGCCGTCTCCGCGCGGGTGACCAAGCTCCGCGGCGAGGGGCGCCTCGTCGAGGGACGGAAGTCAGCGGCGTGGGGCGAAGAAGACGACGAGCGCCTCGTCGCGGCATAAGGGACGAAGCCGGTCAGGCAGATCGCGAAGGAGCTGGGGAGGTCGTATGCCGCGACGCTCAAGCGTGTGAACGTGTTCAAGGTCGAGGGGAGGATCGTCGACGTCCCGCCCGCGGCGCGCGTGCAGGCGGCGACGCCGGCGCCGCACGGCGAGGCATCGCCCGCGCCGTCGCAGTGCGATGCGTCGCCGCCCGCGCTCGCGACGACGCTGCCACGCATCGCACCGACGTCACCGGAGCAGGCGGGGCTGCAGCTCGCTGCGCAGGAGCGCAACCCGGTTCTCGGTGTGCAGCAGACAACGGGCGGGCCGAGCGGCGAGCCGGCCGTCGCGGGGGGTGTCAAGCGTGCGTCGCGTTTCCTCACTTACTCTCCCGGCGCGAGGCTACTGAACCGCCCTCGCACCGCCGTTCCGCACTCACGCAGAGCGCGCGGCATCGACCCGCTGGACGGCGGCGGAGGACCAGCAGCTGCTTGCGCTTCGCGCGCAGGGCGTCACCTTCGCCGACATCGACCGCCGCCTCTCGAGGCCGCCACTCAGCTCGTCTGGCCGCTACAGGCGGATCGCAAATGCTCAGCCGCGTGCGGTTTCTTCCTCCTTCTCGCTTGTGCCCTGGAGCGAGCTGACGCATCGCGCGCGCACAGAGCCCGGCCCTTCCGCCACGTCGAGGAGCACCACCGCGTCCCTCGCTCCTGTTGCGGCCGCCTCGATGTCCTCTTCTGCATTCTCGAGCGCACTCCCGCCCCTCCCCGCTGCTGCACAGCAGCCGCAGCAATCCGCCCTGCCCGCGACGCAGGGCGCGCTCCCGCCGTACAGCGATGCCGACGACCGCGCGATCATCGCGGGACTGCAGCGTGGGGCGGGGTGCGACGAGATCGGTGGGCAGAACGGCAGGTCGGGCAAGAGCATCGCGACGAGGGTGGGGAAGAGGAAGGAGGAGTGGGTGCGGTTGGGTGCGTTGCCATCCTCACTCTCCGCTGCGCATTCGCTCACAAACTTTGCGCTCATAGGTCTCATCGACGCGGCGACGCTCGGGCAGCAGCAGCAGACGCAGCAGCCCGTCCCGTCGACCTCGCACGCGCAGCTCCCGGCCCCGGCCTTCCCCTCCAGCTCCGTCCCTTCCGCCTCGCAGGCCTTCCCCGCCGCCCTCTCGCCCTCCGTTTCCGCCGTCTCGCACGCGCACGCGCCGCCGACGCCCACGAGCGAGCACGACTGGCACGAGGACTACGCCTTCGCGTTTGCGATCGACCCGGCGCTGCTCGACGCGGGCGTGAGCGCGGGCGAGGCGGCGGGGAGGACGTTGCTCGGGCCGGAGGTGCACGCGCAGGCCGAATCGTCGGCGGCGAAGCGCCCGGCCGACGCGCTCGATGCCCCGCCCGCGGCGAAGCGCCCCCGCCCAAACGCGCCCTCCCCCTCGTTGTCGCAGTCGCCGGCGCCGCAACGCAAGACCTGGCTCGGCAAGGGGCGGAAGGACCCCTGGCGTCGCATGGAGCGCGGGACGGACGCGTGCAGGCGGCTGAGGGGGTTGTGCGAGGAGGGGGAGGGGAGCGGGTGAGGGTCGGAGGCGTGGGGGGGAGGGTGCGCTTGAGGGCGAAGGGGCGGCGTGCTTGAGTCAGATGATGCGCTTGAGGGGGGCTTGTGCTCAGCCTGCGGGATTGACGAGAGTTGCCGATGCGAAAACGCTCAGAGAGGAGGTCGCCTGTTCCGCCCCTCCCATCCTTCCGGCTTTCTTTGCCCTGTACTGCCGCGGTAAGCTTCGTTGGGGCTTCAGTGAGCCTCTGATGCTGCCAGCGACCTTGCGGGAGCCGGGGTTGCTGCTGTACATCTTCATCAGCTCCTCGTCGGCGGAGATGGCTTTCCTCTTCGTCACTCCGCACTAACTCGCGTGCAGACCGCTAAGCACGCCGATTGGCTCTGTCTCTACCGCTGGATTCCGTTGGGCATGATCCGCGCGGGCTCCATACCTTCTCCGCTTCTCCCACCGTTCTCCCCGCTCGCACCGCACAACACACGTCCTGGGGACGCGCGTGCAACGCTGGGTGCTCACAGTCGCTTCTAGTTGATTTGATGGAGTGTTTGACACGGCTCGGGCCTTCCAAGCGTGCCTGCAGGTGCGCACTCCTCCTCCGAGCCCTCCTTCCTCGGTGTTGACTGACCCTCCGCTCTTCGCAGTCCCTTGAGGGTGTGCACGCGTGCTCACACGCGCGACCATATCGACAACACGAGCTCGTATGAGAGCACAGCTTGCTTCTCGCCTCACCGGGTTCCCTCGCCCGCTTCTTCGCTCTTTCTTCACGACTAACCGCCTCCAACCTCGCCCCGAAGCAGCACGAGCCCCGCGCGCTTCACAGCCATCGTGCTAAGCGGCTGATGAGTCCCTTGCGGATGAGCGACTCACGATGAGGAAGGAGGCACAGGTGCGGCCAAGGTGCGGCACACTTTCGCTGTCCCCGCGACAGCGCGGCGTGCACGCCTCTTCCCGGTGACGCCTGCCTTCACAAGGCTCTCGCTGACGACCCTTCCGTCGCAGGACGTGCAGGGGAATGCCCGGTGAAGCAGCACGACGGCGATTCTACGTTGACCGGGCGGGTCGAACGGCAGGACGGGGGCATGCCCTGTTCCTCTGCATTCGAAAGCTCTCCAACGTCGTTCCACCCTCGCATCGCTCGAGGGAACGCATCTCTCACCTCACGCCGCAGCGCGAGTCCGCGGACCTTCCGCCGGCGCTCCTCTCCGTCCTCCCGCACACCTTTCCCTCGCTCCCTCGCCCTTGCCACGGGCGATGCAGGAGTAGCCCGACTCCCTCGCGCTCCGCGAGTCGCCCGACGCGCCCGACGCCCCGTCCGACGCGTCCACGCCGCAAGACGCCCCCTCCCCACCCCGTCCCGAGGCGGAGCCCGCCGTGCGGTTCTCGCCGCCTGGCGTGCAGGCGGAGGAGCGCGCAGATTCGCAGGAGTCGCCGTCGACGGGGCTGAAGATCCGGTTCAAGCTGGGCGGAGGGCACGGCGGGGAGGTCGAGGGAGCGGGTCGAGGAGGTCGAGGGGACGAAGGATAGTGAGATCGGTGCGCTGCCTGCTCTCGCGTCATGTGACGTCCTGACTGACGATGCGAGCACCCAGGCGAGCTCGCGGCGCAGGGCAGCGAGGCGGCTGCGGCGAGCGCGCCCGACGACCAGGCGCAGGCGGGTGCGCTTTTCCTTCCTTTCCCTCGCCGGGCATCTCTCCTACAGCCTCGACGTACGCAGCCTCTACCTCGGCCACGCCGCGGCGCCGCTGGGTCGGCGGCGATTCCGCCATCGACGAGCCGGCGCGCACCTCGCGCGTCTGGAGCGCAACCGAGGACGCCATGCTCGCGCGGCTCGTGTGGGAGAGGCGCGAACTCGTCAACTACGGCGACGACGGCGCGTGGACGGAGATCACGACGGAGCTCGGCGCGAAGGGGAGGACGAGGAAGCAGGTGCAGGGGAGGTGGGAGACGCTCGTACAGGAGGGTCCGTCCGGCTCTCCACTACGTCCTTTCCGGCCTAGTACTGAGCTCCGTGCTGAAGTGGGCCAGCGCAGTTGGTGATGCGCTCGCACCGCCGCCGCTGCCCAAGGCGAAACAGCTGCCAAGGCGGGCGTACGAGCGCGCCGAGGGCGAGGGTTGGATGGGTGCGCTGTGTTGCTTCCCATACGCTACACCGCGTCGCTGACACGTCCTATGCAGTAGGAGGCCAATGCCTCTGGACGCCGAGCGAAGATGCTCGCCTCGCCGCCGCGCTTCTCGCGTACGACTCGACCCTCACCTCCTTCGTCCTCGCCTGCCGCGTGCTTCAGGAACCCCGCTCGACCAACCCGTCTTCCGAAGCGCGCTGGGCGCGCGTGCACGAGCTCTACCACGCCAGGGAGGACGGCGACGCATGGTTCGCGCCCCGTACCACCGCGCTGTCCGCGCACTGCCGCATCCTCGCTGGGCGCGCCGAGGCGGAGACTGACAAGAAGTCGCGCCCGTCCCGCCTGCGGTGGACCGACGATGAGCTCAGGACGCTCCTCACGACCGTCCTCGACCGCGGCGGCACCGTCGAGGCGGATGACGGCGGCTGGGACGAGGGCGTCGAGATGGTCGCGATGTGGACGCTCGTGCAGCGCTCAGGAGGGAGAAGTCGTTCACCGAGGTTGTCGAGGTGTGGAGGGAGAACAAGGCGACCGGTATGCTGGCCTCGCTCACCCCGCGGATCCAGGTTGACCTTCGCAAAACGCAGACCCGGACGACCTTCTCCCTGTCCACACACCCGCCGCCGCTGCGCAGCAGCTCGATGCCTCTTCTGCTCGCGGCAACGACGAGATGTACCGCGCCGACCCGAGTGTCAAGCAGGAGTTGTTCGAGGGCGGTCACGCGCCCCGGGGCCAGCCGTGGCTCGCAGAGGACGACGCGCAGCTCCTGCGGCTCCAGGCAGCCCACCGAAGCTTCGACGAGATTGCAGGCCAGCTCGGGCGCACCGTCTCTGCGACCGAGCAGCGGCTCCTCTTCCTCCAGCGCTGCAGCGCCAGCGCGGCACCGGCTTCGCCGGACGCGTCGTTTTCGGACGCAACGGCGCCGTCGCTCATTGCGAACAAGTCGGGCCACCGGGGCTGGACGGCCGACAAGGACGACAAGCTCGCGCAGCTCCGGCAGGAGGGCGTCTTCGGTCGTCGAGTGCGCGAAGCAGCTCGAGCGTTCCTACGCAAGCACGTGCCACCGCGTCGCGCGCCTCCGTGCCGAGGGCCGCATGCCTGAACACCAGCGCGGCACGCGCTGGACCGACAAGGACGACGCGCGCCTCATCGAGATGTACAAGTCCTTGTCCGTGGCCAAGATCGCGCTTGCGCTCGACCGCACCGAGGCCATTGTCCACAACCGCATCAACAACCTCAAATTCGACGGGCGCATCGTCGACCGCGTCCTCCCGAAGGCTGTGCGCTCGGCGCTCGTGCATCCGACGGGTGGGCCGCCCAACTCGGCGGCGCGCGCGCAGTCCTGCGGTCCCTCGACGCACATCGGCCCGCCCGTCCCGACCTTGAACGGTGCGTTCCACCTTACTTCCCTCCGTGCACGCTGACCCGCCTCCTCCCGCCAGCAGTCCCGAACAGGGCGCAGCCATACTCGCCGCAGGACGACCAGCAGCTCTTCCAGCTCCGCGCCCGGAGGGGAGCGCGTCGTGCCGCTTGGGGATCCTGAAGAAGCGCCAGAACCGGCTCGCGAGTGCGCCGCACTGTCTCTGCGTCCGGCGCCCTCGCTGCCACGGCCATCGCTCGCAGACGCAACGGGCACCGTGCCGACTGGATCTACGACCGGCGTCACGCCCTTCGGCGGCGCGCTTGCTCCCCCCGCAGCTCAGCAGCTCCCGCTTGCGGCGCCTCCTCCGCCCGCTCCCGGCGCCGCCGGTGCCGCCCTCCCCGCTTACACCGACGCGGACGACGCCACGATCATCTTGCACCTCCAGCAGGGCCTCGACTACAAGGCCATCGCGAGCGCATTCGGCCGCTCGACGAAGAGCGTCGGGAGGCGCGTGCAGAAGAAGCGCGAGGAGTGGGTTGGCCTCGGTGCGTCGCCTCCCTCTCCCTACCCTCGCAAGCCGCGCTAACGCTCTCACTCTGGCAGGCCTGCTCGCGCCGAAGAAGATGCCAGCCGCCGACCTTCCCGCCGTTGCGACGAGCGCGTCGCCGCGCCTCCCCTCGTCCTCCTTCGGCGCGCCCGGCTACGAACCGTTCGCCGAGCTCGGCAGCGGCTCCATGTCGCACCTCGCGCCCCAGCAGTACGACTCGCCCTACGAGGAGAAGTACGACGACTACTCGTTCTCGCTCGACCCGTCGCTCCTCCTCGGCACCTCGCCCTCGATCACCGCCTCCGCTCAGGGCGGCTTCGCCTACTCCATCGCGCCCGCCAACCCCGCCGTCCAGCCGCGCACGCACAGCGCGCTCGACGTCGACACCGCCGAGGCGCAGCAGTCCCCGGCGAAGCGGCAGCGCCTCGACGAGCCCGGCGCCGCTTCGCCCGCTCCCGCCTCGTCCGGCTCGCGCTCGAGCGCCGCCGCGCCCGCCTCCACCGCGCGCAAGAGGTGGTTGGGGCGGTCGAAGAAGGACCCCTGGAGGCGGTATGAGAGCGGGATGGCGGCGTCGAGGCGGTTGAGGGAGCTCTGCGAGGGGCAGGGGGAGGCGGCGGACGCCGAGTGAAGGCTGCTTGAGCATCGGGCGGAGCTCGCGCTTGTTGTCGCTGTCGCTGTGTGTACATACAACGCTTGCTTGTTGCGTACGCCGGACCGCGACGAGTGCGAGCGAGACGAGGGGAAGTGAATCGACCCTACCTCTCAGCACCGTGGGGTGCTAGAGCATTTGCGAGCGCTGTGCAGCTACACATAGGTACCTCCTGAGCGCCGCTCTGTGTCTCGCGAAGTGAGCGCCGCTCTCTTCCGTCCTCATCAGCTCGCCTCCTTCCTTCTCCTCCTTCCAGCCGCCACAACATCACGAACACGGCTGAGACTGCTCGAGCAGGACCAGACACGCTGTACACGCGTACGCAGACGCGCAGAGCTCCCGTCGCTGCCTGCTCATCTCGCTCGCCGTCTCATCGCTCGTACCGGCGACGCACGCGTTGCCGCACCGCCTCGCACCCCAACGAGCGCACGCGCCGCGCTCAGCGTCGAGGACGCACGCACCTGGACGCGCACGAGCTCCCGCCTCGCCATGTTGCAACGGGGCAAGGTGCGTTTCTCCTCCCCGTTGAACGACCGTCTCTCGCACCCTCCCTCTCCCAGCTTCCCTCTGCGCAAACGCTGACGCTTCCCGACGCAGCAGCCCAGCCAGAAGAAAAGGGCTGCTTCAGCCGCACGAGCGGCGAGCGAGGCCGTCGCTGCTGTCTTGACGGCCGCTTCGACCAGCGCCGTCCCTCCGCCTGTCAACGAGCCGACTTCGCAGGCGCAGGAGGTCGACATGGACATCAGCGACGGGGAGGATCTCGGCCACACGACGCCGTCGGGCGCCAGCACGGCGAGCGGAACGGGCGCGCCGCTCGATCAGGGAGGGGGCGGCGAGCGGCGGCAGGACGAGAGGAATGGGCAAGGGCAGAGAGCAGCAGTTCCGAGCAAGCAAGGTCCGTGCCCTTATCTCTCTCGCTTTCGGGAATCCACACTGACGCACGAGAGACAGCCGGCTTGACGGACCGCGTATGGACCTTCGAGGAGGACGAACTGCTCATCCGCCTCCGCTCGGCCGGCATCGCCTCGCAGGACATCGCGACGTTCGTCCGCGTCGACTCGAAGCTCGTCACGGCTCGGCTGCAGAAGACCAGGAAGCAGCAAAAGAAGCACGACGCGCGAGTCGCGAAAAGGCGACCCTCGTACGCCTTCATCCTGTGCGCCGCCCGCGAGCAGCAGTGCGCTGACGAGTGCGCGTGCATCGAAACAGCTTGGTACATGCACGGCCGTCCGCTCTCCCGCCTCATACCGCTGCCCGGCGCGGGGGCGGTCGAACCAGCCAGCGCGAAAGACGAGTTCGGCGTACCGCTCGTCGGTGCGTCGGCTGTTCCGCGCCTTACAAGCAAAGCAGCGCTGACTCGCACGCTCACAGCATCGTCGATCGGCCCGCTAGCCTGGACGGACGACGACGACGCCGCGCTGCGGGCGGCGCGGGCGGCTGCACTCGCCGCGGGCCAGCGCAGCTGGAAGGCCATCCCATGGAGCTTCGGCCGGACACGCTGGGCGATAAAGCTCAGGTGGGAGCTCAAGGAGAGGGAGTGGGCTGCGGCGGGTCCGTTCGCTTCCGCTTCCTCGAGCATACGAAGCGTTTGTGACCGCTCGCTCATTTGCAGGCCTTATACCCCCTCTCGAAACGCTCGCACCACCCGACACGACTGCGTCTGCCTCCGCCTCCGCCGCTTCGGCTGTCACCAGCACCGCGCACGGCGATGCCTCGAACCCGCCTTCGGCGCACGTCCCGCGCCGCATCGGGCCATGGACCGCTGAGGATGACCGCCAGCTCCTGCAGCTGAAGCTGCAGCTCCTCAGCATCAAGGAGATCGCCCGCCAGATTGGGCGTGGCAAGACGGTAATCACGACGAGGCTTCGCAAACTGCAAGACGGATGGTTCGCGGCGAGTGCGCCTCGACGTTCCCCTCTCCAAAGCTTCCCATTGACGCTTCTTGCGGCGCAGACCTCATCCCGCAGAAGCTCATGCTCCCGCCGCTTCCGTCCGCCCACCCGCCCCTCCAGCCGCCGACCCTCCCGCACACGTCCGCCTCGCCCATCCCCGCGCCGCCGAACGCGCCACCTCCTCCCGCCCCGCCTACCCCGCCATTCCCGACCATAGACACTCTCACAGACGAGTCTGATCAGCCGCTCAAGCGCTTCGTAGATTACGAGTCGCCATCCCCCCCGCCGGCCAAGCGCGTGCGTCTCGCTGCCTTGCCGCTGCTGGTTGACAGCCCTGTCGGGCAGCTCGCCGCCGACCTCGCTACACAGGATACCTCCCACGCACCGACCTCCGGGGGGACGCTCGGCTCGCTCAGCCACCTCCTTGAGTTGCGGCGCGACGGCGTCAACCGCGAGCGCTGCACCCTCAGCCCCAACAGGCGCTCTACGCCCGACTGCAACCCCTCCGCCGGCCTCGGCAGCGGCTACATGTCGAGCGCCGCTCTCGATCAGTGCGGCCCGGCCGAAAAGGCGAAGTGCGATCATCACTCTTCCTCGCTCGACCCGTCCCTCCTCCTCGACAGCTCCCCCTCGCGCAACGTCGCCTGCTCGGGCGCGCCTTTTTCCCCCGCCACACCGCCGCACCCGCCCCACGCGCTCGTCGTCGACGCCGCCCACGCGCAGCAGCCCTCACCAAAGCGGCAGCGCCTCGACGAGCCTCGCGCCACTTCGCCTCCTCCCGCCCCGCCCGCCGCGCCCGCCGCAACTTCGGCGACCGCGTCCGCGCGCAGGAGCTGGCTGGGCAGGTCGAAGAAGGACCCGTGGAGGCGCTTCGGGAGCGGACTGGCGGCGTCGAGGCGGTTCAGGGCACTCTGCTTGGAGGAGGAGGGGGAAGTCGTGGAGGGGGACTGAGGGGCGGGGAGGGCGGAGGTCGTACTGGGTGTGTCGCTGTCGTTGTCGTGCGCGCGAGTGAGGCGTGCTTGTCAACTTGCACTCGAGCGCGACGAGTGCGAGCCTCAAGACGGAGGATACGGCCGAGGTTTTCGCTTGCAGCTCCTCGCAAGCTGCACGCGCATTAGTGCGAGCTCAGGAGACCCTCCGTTAGACACTCCGCCCCCAAGCAGGCCCAGCGAAGCGAGCGTCGCGGATCTTGTTCATCAGCGCGCCTCGACGCTCCTTGCTCTCCCTCACTCGCCCGCTCGCTCGTGAAGGGCAGGAACACCCTGGGTCGCTTCGTACCCTGCTCGGCCACGTCCACAGCCGCAAGCGAGCCACCCACGCCTCTGCTCGACCTCTCGCCATCCTCATCGCTCGCACCGCCGTCGAACCTCCGTCCGCCGCGGCTACGCTCAGGGGGAGCCGGGTGTGTTGTGTGATACCACTCAAACGACTAGTGCATGTCGTCGGGCCCGCCGCCAGCGCGCTGGAAGCCGATCCAGGTGCGTCTCCCTCCCCTCCCCACCGCCCTCCCGAGTGGAACCGTCGCAGAGCTGACGAGATCGCTCCGCAGGCTAGTGGCGCACCGAGGCAGCGATCCGGGCAGGTCGAGACGATCGACCTCAGGTCCAGCTCCGAGTCGCCGCCTCCTGCGGTACGCGCCGGAGAGGCGGTCGGAGCGGATAGCGAGATGTGGGACGCGGCCGATGCAGGTGTGTACGGCTTCCTCGCTCAACTGTCACTCTTACTGACGAGCGCGCGCACAGCGGATCCATCCGGCCGAGTCTGGAGATACGAGGAGGACGACCTGATCATCCGCCTCCGGTCGTGCGGCATCGTTTGGCAGGACATCGCGACGTTACTCCGCCTCGACCTGTGGCTCGTCAGCTCGCGGCTAGAGACGCTCAAGAGGCTGCAAGCTGCGAACGATGCGCGACTCGCGAGGGGCGAACAGCGTGCGTCGCTCCTTGCCGCTCGCGGCCGTCGTCCTGTTCGAATCGCACACTGACTACGACTCTGCCTCGCGCAACAGCTCGTAATTTGTACGGCCGCCCGCTGCCTCGCTTCTCGCCGCCGTCAACCACCGCCAAGTACGACCCCGCCGGCCCGAAGGACGCGATCGGCGTCCCGCTCATCGGTCCGCTGCGCTCCCAATCGCGCCCCTCCGCATGCTGACGACTGTCCTGTAGCCTCGTCGATGGGCCCGCTCGCCTGGACAGACGCGGACGACGCGGCGCTGCGAGCGGCGAGGGCGGGTGCGCTGAAAGCCGGGTCGGACAGTTGGGACGCGGTCGTCTGCAGCTTCGGCCGGACGCGGTGGGCGATGAAGCTGCGGTGGGAGCTCAAGGAGGAGACGTGGCTCAAGGCGGGTGCGTGTTGCCTCCTTCGCTCTCCTACCGCATGTCGAGGCTGATTCTGCGCGCTCCGCAGGACTCGTCAGGCCGCATAAGGTACCTCCCCCTTCGCCTCCCCCAGCACCGCCGCAGCGTCGTCTATCCCCGCGCCCGTCACGGCCCGCACTGCGCGTCGAGGGGAAAAGAGGCTGACGAACTCGTCGGACCAGCCTGAACCGCAGCCGGCTACGCAGCCTCCGCCTCCGCCTCAACCACCGCCGCCACCATCTTCACTACCAGCGCGCGTGAAGAAATGGACCTCCGAGCTCGATGCCGCGATGCTCCGCCTCCGCCTCGAAGGGGTGGACTGGAAGACGATGGCGCAGCAATTGGGCAAGGGGGCAAAGCCCCTCAAGGCGCGCTTCCGCAAGGTGCAAGAACCCTGGATCGCAGCCGGTGCGCTCTCCCCCTCTCGTCCGTTCAGTTTGTTCCCCTCACTGCCTCCCCTCTCGCAGGCCTCCTCCCGCAGAAGCTCGCCCTCCCGCCGATCCCGCCTCCAGCACCCCTCCTGCTCCGCCTCCCGCCGCTCCGCAGCCTATCCCATCCCTCGAAGCGCTTATGCACCAGTACTCCGCCAAGCCGCACACACCACCCACTAGCGACGCACCTTCTCCCGCTCCCCCGCCGGCACTCCCACCCTCGACTACGCCTCCGCTCGCAGCTGCTCCGAGAGGCAGCAAGGGCGGCTCAATGCCTTCATCCGCGTCGCCCGCACCTCCAGCGCGAGCCTCCACTGTCTCGATCGCGCCCGGCGCAGCTCCCTCGAGCACGACGCCGGCGCGCGCGGTCGGCGACGGGCCGCCGCCCTCCAAGCGCCCGCGCCTCTCGTCCTCCACATCATCCGAAGTCCTCGCCGGGCGGCCTCCCTCGCCGCGCACCGTCAGCGTCGGCCATACCGCTCGCGCAAGCGAGTCGACGGCGGGCAGGCTGGAGAACCCGCCGAGCGTGCATGAGGCGCAGGGCGCGACGGTGGCGTGGAGGGACGGGCCCTGGATGCCCGAGGAGGACACCCTGCTCCTCCAGGACAAGTCGGACGGCGTGAGCAGCGAGCGCAGCGCGCTCATTCTCGGCAGGTCCCAGTCGGCGGTCCTCGTCCGGCTCCTGTCGCTGCGGCGGAAGACGCGCACGGCGAGCGAGGGCACGACTGCGGCCCCCGTCGCTGCTGCGATGAGCGACCGCGTCGTGGACAAGCCCTCCTCGGTCGCGGCGAATGCGCAGCCCGTCGCTGCGCCCGCCAGTCCTCCTCCCCCGCCTGCACCTCTCCTCATCCGGCCATCCCGCAACCTGCGTTGAACGCCGTTCTCGCCAATGCGTCTCCCGCTTCGTCGCAGGCGCGCTCCGCCTCGCCGTCCGCCTTGCCAAACCCCAGCCTTCTGCGCCGTCCCGCGCCGGTTGACCCAGCTGATTCCGTCGTATCTGCACCTCCCGCCTGGGAGCTCCTCTGGCCGAATCGGCCATCCATATCGCCTTCGTTCCTCCCTATCGCGCCTCCCGCTGCAACAGCGCGCCCTCCGCCTTCCTCCGCATCGCCCACCCCGCCTCGTACCGCACCTCCCGCGCCGCCCGCCCTACCCTCCTTCCCGCAGCCCGCATGGGACAAGGTCCTCGCTCATAAGGCGCCGCCCTCGCCTCGTGCGCAACCTTTGCCGCCCCCCGCAACGTCAACGCAGTCTCGCCTCAACTCCGCTCCTCCGCCTTCCCGCACTTCCGCCTTCCCTCCCGCCCTCCGTCCGACTTCGCCCCCCCTCGCTGTTGCCCCTCCCCCTCGCGCGTTCTCGCCTTCCTCCGCTCCTGCCTCTTCCCTCCATTCCGCGCCCTCCCGTCCCCTTCCTCCCACACGCGCCCGGCCCCGCTCCCGCAGCGCCAAGCTCGCGCAGATCCGCGCCCAGAACCCCGCGCTGCACGAGGCGGTCGAAGGCGCGCTCGCGGCGTGCAGGCGGTTGAGGAGGTTGGTGCATGGGGAGGAGGGGGAGAGGGGTGCGGAGGAGGGAGGGATGGGGGGATGAGGAGCGCGGGGGGAGTGACGGGGAGAGAGGTCTCGGGAGGAGGAGGGCTTGCGTTGTGAGAAAGATATGCACTCGTGGACTTTTAGGCGACGCTCCACTTGCGAGAGATGCGTCATGGCCGACCGCATCAACTTGCGAAGGTCCAGCTTGCGCCTCTTCGTCTCGCTTTCCAACCGCTCTCCTTCCTCGCTTGTCCTTTTCTCGAGTCCCCTCGCTCGCCGACATCCGCGCTGTGCACGCTCAGCGCTGACAACCCGCTCACCCCTTCAGCGCCTCTCCCTCGTCTCTTCACCGCAACCAGCCTTCCTCCTCCTCGCAGCAGCTCCCGTCGCTCCTGTCCCATCGCCACGCCGGGAGGTTGATGAGAGTCGTGGACATGCCCACTTTGCTGGCTGTCCCGCTGTCCAGCATGTGCAAGACCAGCCGACCAGCGGGACGCGTCCCGGCCAACCAGCAGCGGGACGGGAGGCTTGCCTCGATTCGCAGGTGTCTCCCCCTGCGGTGTCGAGGCGGGAGGCCTGCTCGTACGCGGGGAAGACCTGCTGAATCTGCACCGCCAATGGGAGCAATCGCGCGTTGTCCCACTTATCGCCTGACGAGGAGGACTCTACTCGCCGCCTCTCCTCGCGACTCCTGGCTCTTCTTTCGAGCTGGCTCGCAAGCAGGACGCTAGAGCTGTTCGCTCGGAACCTTCGCGCGCTGCGGGCTTCGTCGAGTCATCTTCGACGGATCCGCCCCCGCTATCCCCCTCGAGCCCCGCCGCTCCCGCACTATCCTCGCGCTTCTCTCGACTGTTCTTCCATCTGACACGCAACACGCAACCTTACAAGACCGTCAGCAAGACCCCAAACACTTCCAACAAGCAAGATCAGCCATTCCTGTCGAGGTGAGCTTCCCGCGTCCCGCACTCCTTTCGCTCGTTCAGCCAACTCTGGGCTGACACTGCTCGCTTGTTCACTCCCTGCCCTCCATCCTGCCGTCCTTTACGCGGCGCAACCACCGCCGCAACCCGCCGTCGCGAATCCCGCCCACCCGCAGTCACCCTCTCCTCCTCCCGATCTCGCATGAACGACCCGCCCTCCTGTCCGCCTTCACCACAACCACGCCTCGCCGACCACTCCCTCGAGCCGCGCTGCACGGGCAAACCCTTCTCGCCCGTCGAGGACGCCTGGCTGATCGAGCGCTTTCAGCGTGGTCTGCGCGATGGCACGGCGCAGCTGGAGCTAGCTTCCTCGTTTGCACGCGCCCTCGCTCGCCCCGGGCACGAGTGCATGCAGCAGCTCGGCTTCCTGTGGTCGCACGGCGTGAAGCACGGTGGCTTGATCCTCGGTGCGTTTCGCTGCGTCCCCCTCCTTCTTCGACCGCTGGCGCTCACCGCGCTTGCGACAGGCCCTTTCTCTTACGGCCCCGCGCACTTCGGCCTAGGGTCACAGCTTGCCGCGCCCCCGCCCGCGCCGGGACAGTACGGCTCGCCAGTCGCTGCGAGCGTCCCGCCGATCGAGGTTGCGGAACCCTCCCGCTTCGCCTCCTGCGACCCGCATAGCCCGGCTGTGCAGACATCGCTCAGCTTACCCCCCGTGCGTTCCTCCTCACCCTCTCTCGGTCCACAAACTGACCCTCTCGACCGTTCGCAGCCCGCAACGCAGCCCCTGGGGTTCACTACTCTCACGCCCGCTCATTCACGCCGATCCTCGCTCGAACAGTTCCCGCCGTGGCAGAACGTCTACAGCCGTCGCTCCTCGTACGCCGGCGAAGGCCTCCCATCCCAGGCGCAGACGACGGCCCCGTCCGTCGCGCGGGTGTCGCAAGCTGCTCCGGCGCCGCAGGCTACCTTCACGCATCTCACCTGCCGCGTCTGCGAGGTCCACAGCTCGCGGGGCGTCCCGCAGCCACCGACGATCCCGCTCCCGCAGCGGGAGTACGCATCCTGGACAGACGCCGAGCACGAGTTCGCGCGCCGTCTCGAGGACGCGCAGCAGCCCGCCGCGACCATTGCGGCGCACCTCCGCCGGTCGGTCGTGTCGTACGGGAGGGCGAGAGAGGAGAGGAAGCGCGAGGTGCGCGATGTGGCGGACGAGCAGGCGCGCGAGAACCTGAAGAAGCGCGCGAGGTTGTCGGAGGGTGCGTCCTGTTTCCCTGTCATCCCTGCTCGATAGCTCTCGCTCGAGTGGTCCTTGTTCCCGCTTGGACCGCCGCTGACGACCGTCTTCCCTGACCCGCCGGCAGGTGCTCCTGCGGGCTGGGCGGTGCCCCTCACGCCGCCGCCTTCCGCCAACACACCGACAATCGCTCTTCCCGCCGTCGAGGGTGTCCCGCTCACGCAACCCGCGCCTTCCGCCTCAATACATGTCGTTAAGCGGGAGGCGTCGCCCGTCTTGACCCCGCCTATTGAGCAACCCGCCGCGCCGCACCCGTTCGATGAGGAGGCGGCCGTTCCGCACGTTGTGCAGCGTGCTGAGCAGCCCGCGGTAGCGCCGTCGTCGTCAGAAGGGCCCATGGCCGCGCCCGACACGCACCGCACGCCCATCCCCCTCCGCGCCGCCCCGCCCGCCTGCCCTCCTCCCTCCCCTCCTTCTGCGTTGACGACCGCCGCGCACGCCTCGTGGGTCCCAAGTCCGCCCGCGCGGCGGCTCGGACACGTTAACCTCGCCGAGCTGAGGCGGAAGGAGCCTGCGCCGGCGCCCGCTCAGCCCGCGCCGCTCCCGCTGCGACCCGCCTCGACTGGGCAACGCTCCCCGCCCTTCCTCCAGCCGACGCTATCGCGTCGCCGCCCCCCTCCGCGGCCGACGTCGCGCTACTCCGCCGCCCGTCCGTGTCGGCACCGGCGGCCGGGCCGTCCCGCCGCCCGCCATGCCCGCCGCCCCCTCAGCCCTGGATCCCACCCACGCCTCCCGCGCCCTCTCCCGCCCCCGCCTCGATCACAAAGCCCGCCGTCCCTGACGTGCGGACGAAGCACGCGCTGCTCTCGCGTCCGCGCCCGCGCCGGACGGTCGACTGGAGCGCGGGTGCGGCGGTCGCGCGACGGGTGGGGGAGGTGTGCGGGATGCGGGGGGAGGCGCAGCGCGGGAAAGGAAGGAGGAGGGGTTGAGGCGGTGAAGGAGGAGGAGGATGAGGGGAGATGGAGGAGGGGGAGGTGCGCGAGGCGAAGCGCGTGAGGAGGGAGTAACCGGGAAAGGAGCGCTGTTGTTGTGCCGTTAATTGCCTCGTGCCGTAGCTGTGCCGTTCGTAGACCTGCTGTGTTGTTAAGCCGTGTGTTGTGCTGTAAATCGGCGCGGAATGCGAGACGAGCGAGCCTCCTTGACTTGGGAAGGTCCCCTCTTCTCGCCACTCACGCACTGCGGGGGAGCGTCGAGGCAAAACAAAGAACGGCCTTACAAGCAACACAACCAAGCTTCGTCCCTCAAGCGTCCTCCTTCTCAAGCGCGCCCCCCGTTCGCCCGCTCAGCCCATCCTCCCTCCCTCCTCACACTCCTCGCCTGACGCGCCGCCATGCCCGTGGTGGACGTCGACATGCCCGCTGAGGAACGCCTCCAACCCCGGGACATACATCTCGGGGCGGAGCCCGCCGAGCCCGTCGGCGTCCGCGTCCGCGTCCGCGTCGACGAGCATGTCCCCCTCGCTCGCGCCCGCGCCCGCGCTCCCGCGGCGCTGCAGCTGCGCCGCGAGCGCGGCGTAGTACTGCGCCTGGGCCTGGGCCTGGGCCTGTGCGCCTGGCGTGGCGGCGGAGGCGGAGGCGGTCAGGCCCGGGACGGCGAACGCTTGGCCGGGCGTGATGCTCCGCGCGCCCGCCTCGCCCGCGCCCGTCGCGGATGCTCCCGCCTCACCGCCGCCGCTGCCGGATGCAGCCTGGGCAGCGAGGACGCGCAGCGCAGGGTCGAGCTGCTCTGCGCCGTGCGCGCCGCCGAGGCCCGTCAGGCGCAAGCGCTTATCGATCCTCCCTCCGGCGTCGTCCGCGCGCTCGTCGCCCTCGGCGGTCCCGCTCCTCCGCGCGCGCTTCTCGCCCCGCTCGCCGGCAGCGCCGTCCCCGCCCGCTTCGCCGTCCGCGCCTTCGACGCTCGGGCTCGCGCTCGGCGCGACGGAGTAGTTCGCCGCGGCGGGGACGACGCCCCTGAGCCCCTGGCCCTGCTGCTGCTGCTGCTGCTGCGCCTGGCCTCTGCGGAGCAGGGCTCTCCTCCCCCTCGCCCTTCTTGACCTTCGCGCCCGCACCCGCAGCGGGCGTCCCATCCTTCCTCTGCGGGCGGACGACGTCCACCTCGGCAAAGGCGACGGTGACGCCCTCGGCCGCGGGCGTCCCCGCCTCGGGCGGGTCCGTCGAGGTCGTCCCGTCCGGGTAGGTGTACAGCGCGCGGACGAGGTGCACCATTGCTTGCTGTGCGTGCGTGCGAGGGGCTGTCAGTGCGGGAGGAGGGGGATGGGAGGGAGGGCGGACGCACATGCTGCTGCAGGTTGTCCTTGCGCGAGAAGGTCTTGCCGCACCCGGCAACCGTGCACGGGAACGCTGTGCGCGCGCGTACCTTCTCTGATCAGCACCTGCGGAGCTTGAAGGAGCGGCACGAGGAGGAGACGCACGCTTCTCGCCGCGATGCACGCTCTTGTAGTGCCTCCGGAGGTGCTCACTGCGCTTGAACGCCGCCTTGCAGTTCTCGGCGGGGCACTTGTGCACGCTCGCACTCGCCTTGCTCAGCCCGCCCTTGGAGCCCTTGCCGCCCTTCTTCCCCGCGAGCGGGGCAGCGACGACATCGGGCGAGGCGGACCCTTCCTCCCCGCCCGAGGGCGAGGCCGCCGCGGGGAGGGGCGCGGCAGCCTGCGTGCGCCGGCCGCGGAGGACCGTGTGCGGCTGAAACGGGACCGGCGGGTGGGCGACCATCGCGTCCTGCGGGAGGTAGCCCCTCCCCGCGTTCGAGTGCAGCTTCAAGCCCTCCTTCAGCGGGTACGGGTGCCCGGGGAGGGTCTCGCTCGGGGGGAGGGCGGGTGGGAGCGCAGAGGGCGGGACGGACTCGAGCGGGACGAGACGCCCCGAGGCGAGCGTCGCGACGGCCTTGCGCCCGCCGCGCTTGATCGCTGCGCCCGGGGCGGACGGCGACGCGGACGAGCCGGCGTCTGCGGGCACGCATGCGGGATGTTCAGTTTCGAGGCGCGCACACGCAGAGAGGGGAGAGCGAAAGCGCACTCGAACCGTCCTGGACCTGCAGCGCCTGCTCTCCGTTCTGGGACTGCGCCTGCGCGTTGGCGCCATCGCCGCCCGAGCCGCCGACGACCATCGCGTCCGAAGTGCGCAGCTCGCCGCCGTTCTCGCCCGCTGTGATGGAAAGGGAGTCAGCAGCGAAGGCGGCAAAGACGGGGGAGGGGGACGCACAGGAGGAAGCGGCAATCGCGGCATTGGCGGCCTGCGGGCCGGGCTCCTCTGCAAGCAAGCAGGTAAGGAGGTCAGCACGCGCTCCCACGAGTGCCATCGAGTACGACGAAAGCGCGCGCCCACCCGCGGCAGCATCGGCGACGAGGGCATCGGAGGGAAGCGCGACGCACCCATCTCGCCCTTGGCGACCTTCTCCCTCAAGAACTTGTACCACCGCATCGAGCACCCGGTCGGCGGTCTCGCCATCGCCTCGCCGATCTCGTTCCACGTCAAAGGGGGGACGACGCGCACGAGCGCGACGAGGTGCGCGTCCTCCTGCGCGGTCCAGCGCGCGCGGCTGCCAGGCCCGCGCCCCGGGCGAGGAGTCGGAGGCGGTCGGAGCGACGGGGGCGGGTACGGGCGCGGCGGGCGCGGGGGGAGGGGGAGGTGCGGCGGCGGGAGCGGCGGCGGAGGGAGGCATCGGCAGCGCAGGGAAGAGGTCCGCGTCGCGGCCATCCGCGGTCGGCACGCCGGCTCCAGCGTGCGTCTCCGTTGCGCCACCGTGCTGCTGCTGCTGCTGGCCGAGCGTCGCGGCCCTTACGAGGGCGAGGTGGTCTGCGCCCTGCGGTCCCGCTCCCGCTCCCATCCCTCCCGCGGCCGCTGCTCCCGCGCCGCCCTGTGCCGCTGCGCCGCCAGTGTAGGCCTCGAGGGCCGAGTGGATAAGCGCGTCGACGTCGTCGTGGGCGTGCTGCTCGGCGTGGAGCGGGTGATCGAGCGGCGGGAGGAAGTAGGCCCCGTCGGCGTCCTGGTGGTGCTGCTGCTCCTGGCCGTGCTGCTGGGTGTGCTCTGTGCGTTCAGAGAGAGGGCCGGGTCAGGCGTGCGCGCGCAGAGGGGAGAGGGCGCGCGATGTGGGGACGCGCGTGTCCTCCCGGAAGGAGGAGGAGGGACGCACGCTCCTGCGCAGCGAGAGCGCCGCTGCTGCCTGCGCTGAGCGGGTCCATCGCTCCTCTGAGCAGCTCGCGCGAGATGTCAACCGCGCGCTTGAGGGGGAACGGGGCGAGAACGAGAGGGGGAACGGCCCGCTGTGCGCGACGAGGTGGACGAGAAAAACCTCGACAGGAGCAACTCGTATCCTAACTACAGTAGCCTTGTCTTTGCACTGTCCATACTCCTCCAGTCTACTGCGAACTACCCGCCCTCCTACTGCTCGCGCTGCAGTGCCGCCTTGTAGTGCTCCTCGCCGCTCTTCTCCCGCAGCCGCGCAGCCGCCTGCTCGGGCGTAATGTCGCGCTGCGTCTCGGCGAACAGCTCGAACCTGCGCACGTTCGGAGAGCGGGGGGAGCGGCGAGGGAAGGGAGTCGGTTCAGGATGAGAGCGGGAGGAGGGGCGCGAGCTGCGAGTCAGCCCAACCCCGCCGAGAGAAAATGAGAGAGTCTCGCGCGCACCCGACGAGGTACTTCTTGACCGTCGCGCTCCTGAGCAGCGGCGGGTAGAACCCGAGGTGCAGCTGCGCATACGCCTCGTGCTTGTCGCTCGCCGGGTCCTTGAGCTCCGCCTCCGAGGCAGAGGTGAACACCGGCGCCTGGTAGAGGCCCATCGAGTACGCGAAGGAGCACTCGAAGCTGTGCGGCGCGCGAGACGGCGGGACGGTTAGCGCCTGCGGCGAGATCGAGAAGGAGTAAAGGGAGCATGCGCGCACGCAACGCACAGGTTGTCGTACCGCCTCCCGACGTTCCCCATCACCGCGGCCATATCCTCCCTCTCCTCCTCGGTGAGGTACGCGAGGCTCGGCACGTGCCGCTTGTACGGCACGACGAGGACCTCGAACGGCCATGCGGCCCAGTACGGCACCAACGCGAGGAAGTGCGCGCCGAGATGGATCACGCGCGAGGAGGACGGGGACTGGGCGTGCAGGGTGAGCTCGTGAGAGGCGTAGGTGAGGAGGAGCGAGGCGCGGCCGTTGGTGCTGTGCGCGAGGGCGTCAGCGCTGCGTCCCCATTCAACGCTCGCACGCGCAGTACTCAGCTCGACCCGTACGGGATGCGGAGCAGCACTGGGAGAGTCAGTGGACAGAGAACGGAACGCACAGCGTCGGCACCCCCTCGACCGGCTGGTGCTCATGCGCAAAGTCGCGCTGCGCCTGCAGCATCGTCGCCGGGATCGACGGGACGTACGACAGGCTCCAGGCCTGCGCGCGCGGCGGGAGAGCGTCAGCAGACGCCGCGTGGGTCAATCGCTAGAGAGGACGAGGGGCCGTGCTGCGAGCGGAAAAGCGCGCGGACGCACCTGCCCGTGCGGGTGCGGGTTCGAGCACCCCATCATCGCGCCCTTGTTCTCGAAGCTGCGGAGCGCCATCACGAACGTGAGTCTGTGCATCCCTCGACCCGGAGCAGCCGCGACCGTGCCTGAGGGGACACATTGGAGAAGGGAGAGCGGGACGCACATCTGGATGTATTTGAGCCACGGGTGCTCGAGCGAGACGTCCTTGTAGAGCTTGGTCCTGCGTGCGCGCATCGGCATCCATCAGCGCCGCCTCTCCCTCAAGAAGAGTCGCACCGAAAGCGCCCGCAGCGACGCACCAAGTCTCCACGACGCGCGCGACCTCCTCCCCGCGCATCTCCGCAATGGTGAGGTCGTGCCTCGGCGAGAAGCAGATCACAAAGCATTTGCCGCGCGCGGGCTCGGTGCGGAAGAGGGCGGCAATCGACGCGTCTGAGTGCGAGGGGGGAGGCGGGGCGACGGACGAGGGGAGGAGCGCGGCGAAGTCGTTCTGCAGGCGCGGGAGCGAGGCAGGGAGCGAGAGAGGAGCGTAGGTGATGGGGGAGATGGAGAGGAAGTGGGCGGGTCACTACGAACCGTTTGGAAGGACGACCACATCAAGCGAGAGGGAGTGCGCACCTCGAATACGAACGTCCCCTCGTACTTCTCCGTCTTCTTCCCGCCCGCGCGCTCGTTCCCCGGGCAGAGGTAGCACTTGTCGTCGTACGCGGGGAGGGATGCGAGCGCCGGCGGCTCGACAGCGCCTTGCCAGGGGACGCTTGGTACGGTGCGCTGCGCGCGAAAGGGCGGGTCAGCGGGCGAACTCATGCAGTATAGGGGTGTAGGCCGTCTCGAAGTCGCTGAGAGGGCGCTCATTGAGCCTGGGGAGCGGCGGCGGCCCGAAGCGCCGTCCTCGAGGAGGAGGCACGCCGCCGCCGTCGAGCGAGTCCGCGCACAGCCGCGTTCCAGCGCACGCACGGAGAGCAAAGGCTCCAACGCTCCTGCTGTGGCGCACCCTGTGCTCCTACCCGCGCTGGATCTGGCTGACGACCTCATCGCCGAGCGCATTGTCCTCGCGCGCGATCCGTCCACGCAGCGTGCTGAGCCGGCGCGGCCCAGTGCTGCACTCGTACCGCTCCCTACTCCATCCCGACGGGAGCACAGCCGCGCCTCTCCCGCAGAACCCGAGATCCGACATCCCGAAGCGGGGGGAGAGAGGACGCACGGCTGCAGAGCACCCACTCGCGCTTGAGCGGGTTCCACCGCCTGTGCGAGTGGTCAAGCGGGTCGAACTGCACGGGCGCGTCTTGCGAAGTAGCCATGGTGTGTGGGGGAAGAGCGAAAGAGGGTCGGCCTCAACTTGGGCGCAACGGGAGGGGGGCGTTTTCCCCCTGAGAGGCGAGAGAAGGGGGGTTGCACGTGCAACCCCCCTGGAAAGGGGGAGGAAAACGGCTCGAGGGGAGGCGCGAGGCGGGACCTTCGCAAGTTGCGCGGGCGAGTTTCGCGAGTGTCGGCGCTTAGGGGAGCGTGAAGCGAAGCCAAGCATGCATTCCAGCTGTGCTCTGACTCCAGCATGCGGTCACAGGAAGCGTACCGTCCCGGAACAAGCGCCGCAGACCTGTCAACAGCCCTCTGCGGTTCTTGCGCACCGGACCGACACGCCTTGAGCTGTTCGCGGCCTTGGACATCGTCGCTGTCAACGGAGCCGGGTGTCAACGCGCGATGAGGCGGGGGAAAGGAACTGGGGGCGCACGCTTCCAACTTGACGGGAAGGGCGCGGACGAGCGCGGCGGCTTGCTCTGGGCGCTGAAGAGCGGGAACGAAGACATTATCAGAGCGGGCTGAGTTGATGTGCGCGGAAGCGTGTGAGGGGGAGGACGGAGAGCAGGAGCGCGACCTTCGCAAGTCGGAGGCGACGAGCGAAACGGGCGAAGTACACGCAGCAGAATCAAGCGCGTGCAATCACGTTCTCGCGCTACTGTACTCTACATCCACTCAAGAAGCAACCGCAAGCAACCCTCCTCCCGCTTCAAGCGATCCCCTAGCCGCCTACTTTGACGCGCGGCTACTCACCCAACTCCCCGCCTTCAGCGCGGCGATCTCCTCCTCAAGACGCCTGATCGCCACAGAGCGCTGCGTGCTCGTGAGCGACACCACCTCCGACGCGGGCGGGGACGATGCCGCCTTCGCGCGCTTACCCGCGCGCGGCTGCGCATGGCGCGACGGCCCGGCGAGCTCGGGGCTCGTGAAGCGCGAGTCCGGGACGGTGGTCGTTGAGATGGAGGAGGTGGCGTCTGCGCCGTGCTCTGCATGCGGAGTTGTGAAGCGCGGCGACGGCAGCGGCGGGAACGAGCGCGCGCGCCAGCTCGCGAGCGAGGGGGAGGTGTAGCGCATAGGCGGCGCTGTGAGTGGGCGTAGAGGTAGTCAGCGGCGAGCGGCGAGTATGCGACTGCCTGGGCGAACGCACGAGACGGCGAGCGCGCGCGCTTCTTGTGCTCGAGGTGCTCGACGCTTGTCGGGCCATCTGCGGGAATGGCATGAGGAGCGTTGTGTAGGAGCGCGCGAGGAACACGCACCAATCACCGAGTTGGAGTACTTCTGCTTGTACAGCATGCGGCCCATCCGCCCCTTGACCGACGCGGGCGTCCTGCCCAACTGGCGCGCGATTGCGCTGTCGGGCTCTCCGCGGCGGTAGAGCAGCCCGATCTTGCGGTCCTCGACGTCGTTGAAGTGCCCCTGGACCTTGGGCTTCCTCGCGCGCGACTCGGCGCCTGCGCGCACGAGGAGCTTGAGCGACTCGCGAAGCAGGAGAAGCATGGACGAGCCAACGCACCCTTCTTCGCGCTCGTGCGACCTTGCTTGGCGCCACCCGTCTTCTTCGACGGCGCGTACTCGTCGTTTCCGTCGGCCTCGCTCTTCTCCTGCTCCTGCTCCAGCTCGTCCTCGTCGTGAACCTCCTGCCCGACGCCTGCGGCGCCGCCACCGCCTCCCGTCCCGCCACGCGCGCGGCCGCCGCCCGGACGCTCCTGCGAGCGCGGCTGCGTCTGCGACAGGTCGAGCGGACCGTTTGCGGCGGGGTGCTGCGCGGTGGACGACTCCGCTGCGAGCGTGCAGGACGTGCCCTCGCGGGTCGCGCGCTCGGGCTCCTCCTTGGCTACTGCCAGCACGCGTGCGCGGGTTAGCGCGGGAGAAAGGAAGCGGGAAGAAGCGAAGCGACGTACCGTGGTCGAACCTTCACCACCACCCCTCCATCACCGCCGCGACGCTCCTGCGCTTGGCCGCCTCCGCGCGCACCGTCGTCCAATTGACCACGCGATCCACCTCCCCCGTCTACCCCGCGTCGTCGCGCGCGCGGTCCCCGCCGAGCGCCTCCACCTCGGCGACGACGCGCGCAGGCTCGCCGCGCTTGAGCGGCTTGTTGCGCACGAAGCGCTCGCCGCGGAGAGTGTGCCCCTCGAGCGTAGCACGCTCCCGCTTGGTGAAGGGTCGGTGGAACGCGACGAACAGGTCCCACGCTGTGCGCGCCGGCTCGCGCTGCTGCTTGCACGACGAGCTGAACGCCGCGTGGACGGCCTCCCAGGTCCGGCCGGCGTCGCCCGACGCATGGGGGTTCGAGTCGACGCGCGCGAAGCCGAAAACAGTCGTCTTGTCCGAGAAGACGGACTTGTGCGCGCGGATGAGGACGTCGCGCTCGTGGACCGTGAACAAGGGCGACGCGGCTGCACGCACGTGCTCGACCTCGTCAGGACGATTCCGAGGAGGAGCCTGAGAGAGCGTGGCGTGCCGCGGTGCCCCTCTTCGACGCCCTCCTCGATGTCGAGGAACGCCGCGAGCGTGCCCTCCACTGCATCGGTCGAGCGAGTGTCGGCGGAGACGGCGGTCGGCGAGAAAGAAGAACGCACCTTCGTCCTTGAGCGCCGTCCACACGCCCTCGCACCTCCTCAGCTCCCCTTCCGCCCCGCCGCCTTCAGCTCGCCCTCCACCGCCTCCCAGTTGACGCCCTCGCCCTCCTCGCCGCGGGTCTTGTGCTTGTTGACGAGCGTGACGACCGCGAGATCGTCCTGAGCGGTCCACTTCTTCGAGGTGCCGGGCGAGGGGAGGATCGCCGCCGCGCTCGCACGGCTCGAAGGCGGGTTGGAGGGTGAGACGGCCGGCTGGAGGGTGCTCGTAGACGCCATTAGCGCGGCCGAGCGGCTTGTCAGACGAAGCGAAGAGAAGCGAGGTGAGGGGGAGGAGAGCGAGAGGCGAGCGGAGGGGGGCCAGGGAGGGCACGCGCGGGACGGACTCGGTAACCGTGCCCAGATATCGCTCGAGTGTAGTGTAGCTCAACGGGGTACTCGCGGCATAATGCGCGAGTCGAGCATGTGCGGGTGCAGCGGCGAGGCAGCTTGGGAAGGCCGGTCAGCGCGGTCACGTCCAGCGGTCCTGGAGGTTGAGCCTATCAGACCGGGAGCATGAGGTGGCGTGTGCTCGTGGGGCTCAGAGCGAACAGGCAGAGAACAGCGAAAGGACAAGGTTGCGTCGGCGCCTCTGCCGCTCTCGGCGAGGGAAGCGGAAGCTGCATGATCGCCTCGCCGTCGTCTATGTACATATCTGCGGGGGCGTAGAGAGTCACGGTAAGGGTCAGGTCAGACGGGCGCGAGGAAGACAAGGGCCTGGAAGGAAAGACGCACCTGCAACCCGTCACCTCCCACGCCGCCGCTCCCACCTTACCGCCCCTCCTCCTTCTCCCGCGTCTGCAGCTCCTCGAGCAGCAGCTCCAGCGTCGCCTCTGCGAATGCGACCATGTTCTCCGCGCGGCTGTTCCCCCCCGCGCTCTGCGGGACCCGCACCGTCCGCCCGACCTCCCTCCCCTCGCTGATGAGCGCAAGCGGGCAGTACCCCGGCCCGTCAATCTCGGCGCGGTACACGTCAGGCCGCCCCGGACCCGCGACGCCCGATTCGGCGAGGGCGTAGGTCGATCCGAGCTGGGCGCGGCAGGACGACGCGAGCGAGAGGCAGATCGCCTCATTGGGGCCGCTGCGTGAGGGCGGGGGTCAGTGCAGTCGCTCCAAGGAGCGAGAGGGAACGCACTCGTAGCCCGCAGTCTGCTCCTCCCGCCAGCCGAGCCACGCCTCCCTCGCCTTGAGCTGGTACGCGACGACGCTGCCGGCAAAGACGGCGCTCGTGCCCGGGAGCGAGAGGATCGTCGACGAGACGAGTCCGCCTGTGGCCGTCTCGACGAGCGCGAGCGTCTCCTGCGGGCGTGCGAGGGCGGTGAGCGGCGGGGTCGGCCCCACCTCGGTCGACGAGGAGGAGGAGGGAGAGAGGCTGACCTTGCGCGCGCGGAGGAGAGCGACGGCCTGCGTAGCGAGCTCGAGAAGGCGCGGCGGCGGGAACGACATGCGTGCTCGGGAGTTGTGAGCGTGATGGGGAGAGGGGAGAGCCTTGCCGCCTCGGAGGAGGAGAGCTCGCCTGGACCCGAGTGTTTGCTCAAGGACGCGTCCGAGCACAAGAGAGCTTGCACGACCGGGCAGCTAGACGTGCAGATAGGGAAGCGCACCCAGCAGAGAGCGACCCTCTCCTCCTCGCAGCGACCACCCCCGCGCGAGATACGCATAAACGACCGATTGTTTCCGTGCTTTTGTGGGCGGAGTGCCTCGGGAGACAGAAAGACCAGGGAGGAGGGGGGATCTACAGAGAGGGGTGGGAGAAGGTGCGCTGCTTTTACGCGACGAGCTTCTTGATCGACTTCATCGAGAGCGACTTGGGACGCTCGATGGGAAGGCCGAGGATACGGTCGTGAACGTACTGCGAGAGAGCGCCCATAGCACGCGAGGTACCGAAGGTGACCTGTAGGCGGGAAAGCGAGGTGTTAGTGACGAGGTCGCAGTCGAGTTGCTCCCGGCGAGAGAACCCTGCGGTTTGCCCTTCCGCTCATCAGAAGTGGGCTAGAACGTACGGTGCTGTGGAAGAGAAGCAAGGGCAGGAGCGGAGCGGAGGCCACGGGCAGAGTGGCGAAGAGGGAGTGAGAGGAGATGGGGGGAGGAGGGACGGGGCGGGAGAAGGAGGGTCAGTCGCCGCCTCGAGAGCTGCACGAACACAAGAGACGCACTAGAACTCGAAGTGCTTGAGGCCGTAGTGGTACAGGAGCGAGCCCGACGCCGCGTCGACGTTCTGCGTGGGGGTGCGCGAGGGTGAGCACAAGGGCGGGGCGGGACGGCGGAGGAGAAGCGGTCAAAGCTGTCTGACCTGGACCCACTGCAACCGAAGCAGCGCGGCTAAAGCAGGGAGCAGCCGTTGAAGCCGTCGGAGGGGGTTGCGATGCCCTTTGCAGAGGCTCGAGCGACGGCCAGTTTGAGAAGGTCCAGCTCAGCGGTGCTGCGAGCACCCTAGCAGCGGGCACGGCCAGTCGCGATTCCAGCAGTACAGCACAACAAGGTCTGCGACGGGAAAAGCCGCAGAGCCCGGTAGGCAACACCTTTCCCTCCTCGTCCATCTCCCCAGCAGGTCGTCCAGGTTACCCTCGCAAAGCCCGCACAATCGCCCCGTTCGCCCGCTGTGGTCCTCCAGAGGGACTTGGCACGCGCGGACCGGCGATAAGACGCCGTGCGGGAAAGCCCGAGCAAAGTGCGAGGACCGGCGCGTGGTGGGGCGCGAGCGGGAGACGGCGGAGTGATGGCGACACGGAGAGGGGCGGCGTGGCCGGCGTCGGGGTGGACTGCATCGCAGAGTAGTTTCGAGTACATGGCGCGCAAGTCGAGGCCAGCGCGGGGTCGGGGCGAGGTTGCCGGGGCGGGACGGCCGGGCGAGGAGGAGGAGCGGGCGACAGAACAGCGACGCCGCCTCCCGGGACGGCGCTAGCGCGTGCGTTGAAGGCGTAAGGGTAGCTGCAAAGTGCAACAAGTAGGAGAGCCGTCCTGAATGCGTGGGCGAGGCGTGCGAGTTTGTCCGCGCGATGCTGCCCCGGGCGACGAGGCGGCCGTCCCTCTCTCCTTCTTCCTCCTCCGTTCGCTCCTCTCCAGCGCAGCAGTCTAGCCACCATGTTCTCTGCCACCCGTACCGCCGCTGTCCGTCCCTCCTCCCCCCCTCCTCGCCTTCGTCGCTCGCACTGACGCTCTTTCCTCCCCCTCCACGCCCAAACCTCCCTACCGCGACCCCTCGGCCTTCCCCTCGGCTCCTTGCACCGTGCTTGCCATGCTCAGCGCCGCGTCGCCAACGTCGCTGGCCGTCGCAACGTCTCGGTCAGTCTCTTGTTCTCCTCGTCGCCCGTGAATCGCCCAACTTGCGGGTTGCCGCGGCGCGCTCCCCATCGATGCGTTCCGGCGCGTACTATACGGCCTCGAGGGGGACAGGAACCGCGGTGTCGAGCACTACATATGCCGATGCTGGACATGGCACTGCTGGACGGGACAGGCGCGCGAGCATGTCGCCGAGGGCAGGCACCGCGTGCACGTCGGCGGCCCGGCGCGTCTCTCGCGCTCGCTCAAGGCGATGCACAGATGCGCCGCGTCGCTGTCTCGACAAGCGCGTTCATGCGCGTTCGAAGAAGACGACAAGGCGCGATGCACTTGCGGAGGGCGTGTGCTCTGGGCTACCGAAGGCGGAGGGCGGAGCTTGCTCACGTCCTCCCCTCTCTGCTCGAGGCACGCGTTTCCAGCATCCTCGTGATGCCTGCAAGACGATGCGCGACATCCGACTCACAATCGCGACTTTCCGGAACTGTTCACTGACACGCTCGCTATCCGACTGCAGACCGTCAAGGAGGTCCTCCAGGAGATCGTCCCCGAGCGCCGCGCGCTCCTCGCCGAGCTCAAGAAGGAGCACGGCTCCAAGACCCTCGGCAACGTCACCGTCGAGCAGGTCTGCGGCGGTGCCCGTGGTGTCAAGTGAGTCGGGCTGACTTGTTGCTTCTCTCTGTACGCGACCTTCGATACTGACGCTCTTTCCTTCGCGCAGGTACATGCTCTGGGACCCGTCCGTCCTCGACGCTGAGGAGGGCATCCGCTTCTGGGGTCGCTCCATCCCCGAGTGCCAGGAGGTTCTCCCCAAGGCGCCGGGCGGCACCGAGATGCTCCCGGAGGCCATGTTCTGGTACCTCCTTACCGGCCGTGTCCCGAGCGAGGCCGAGACCAAGCAGTTCCAGGAGGAGCTCGTCTCGCGCTCGGAGCTCCCCACCCACATCGAGAAGGTCCTCGACTCGCTCCGTGCGTCCTCGCCTCCTCTTCCTGCCCTCCGACCTGCAACTAACGACTCGCACACGCGCGCAGCCAAGACCCTCCACCCGATGACCCAGTTCATGATCGGTGTCGCCGCGCTCAACCACGACTCGCAGTTCGCGGCGCAGTACACCGCCGGCATGAAGAAGGCCGACTACTGGATCCCCGCCCTCGAGGACTCGCTCGACTGCGTTGCCAAGTCGTTCACCATCGCCGCCCGCATCGTGCGTGGCGCCCTCCCTGCGGACCTCTTTCGTAGCCGAAAGCGGATCGTTGACCCTGCCCCCTCTCTCCCCCCCCCTCTTTCCGCACCCTCGCCCTCCCCCGCCGCGCCTCATCCACACCCGCAGTACAACAACAAGTACCGCAACGGCACCGACTCCTCGGTTCCCGCCATCGACAAGTCGAAGGACCTGTCCTTCAACTTCGCCAACCAGATCGGCTTTGGCGACTCGGAGGGCTTCGTTGAGCTCATCCGTCTCTACAACGCCCTCCACACCGACCACGAGGGCGGCAACGTCTCGGCCCACGCGACCCACCTCGTCGGCTCGGCGCTCTCGGACCCGTTCCTGTCGTACTCGGCCGCCCTCGGCGGTCTCGCCGGCCCGCTCCACGGCCTCGCGAACCAGGAGGTCCTCCGCTTCATCATTGGCATGCAGAAGGAGCTCGGCGACTCGGCCTCGAACGAGAAGATCGTCGAGTTCATCTGGAAAACGCTCAACAACGGCCAGGTCATCCCCGGTTACGGCCACGCCGTCCTCCGCAAGCCCGACCCCCGCTTCATGGCCCTCCAGCAGTTCGGTGTTGGCCGCCAGGAGGTTGCCCAGGACCCGATCTTCAAGTACGTCGACCAGCTGTACAAGGTCGCCCCGGGCGTCCTCACCGAGCACGGCAAGACCAAGAGTGCGTCCTTCCTCTTGTTTCGACTGTTTCGTGCCAATGCTGACGTCATGTCTGCGTGCAGACCCCTTCCCCGTGCGCCACCGCTTCTGTTCCTCTTCGCACTTTCGGGCATGCTAACCCTGACACACCTTCACGCAGAACGTCGACGCGGCGTCGGGCTCGCTCCTGTACCACTACGGCCTCAAGCACTTCGAGTTCTAGTGCGTCTCTTGTGTTCGTGCAGCTCTCGAGGCGGCGACTGACCCTCCTTCTCCCGCCCCGTCCCTCCTCCCCCCATCTCCTCTCACTCCCTCTTCGCCACTCTGCCCGTGTCCTCCGCTCCACTCCTGCCCTTGCTTCTCTTCCACAGCACCGTACGTTCTAGCCCACTTCTGATGAGCGGAAGGGCAAACCGCAGGGTTCTCTCGCCGGGAGCAACTCGACTGCGACCTCGTCACTAACACCTCTTGCTCGCCCACAGGTCACCTTCGGTACCTCGCGTGCCATGGGCGCCCTCTCGCAGTACGTTCACGACCGTATCCTCGGCCTCCCCATCGAGCGTCCCAAGTCGCTCTCGATGGAGTCGATCAAGAAGCTCGTCGCGTAAAAGCAGCGCACCTTCTCCCACCCCTCTCTGTAGATCCCCCCTCCTCCCTGGTCTTTCTGTCTCCCGAGGCACTCCGCCCACAAAAGCACGGAAACAATCGGTCGTTTTATGCGTAGACCTGCCGGGGTATTCGCTGCGAGGAGAGGTTTGGTGTTCTCTCTTGCTGGCTGCGTTGCTTCTCGTGCACCTCCAGCTGCGGGGGAGTGCAAGCGTGCCTCTTGTCGAACGCTTCCTTCAGCAGACTCGCCGGTCGGATGACCTCCCCTCCTCCGCCTCACGGTGAGGCTCTCCCTCCTCCTCCCTACGCGCTCCCTCGCCAGCACGCATGTCGTTCCCGCCGCCGCGCCTCCTCGAGCTCGCTACGCAGGCCGTCGCCCTCCTCCGCGCGCGCAAGGTCAGCGTCTCTCCCTCCTCCTCGTCGACCGAGGTGAGGCCGACCCCGCCGCTCACCGCCCTCGCACGCCCTCAGGAGACGCTCGCGCTCGTCGAGACGGCCACAGGCGGACTCGTCTCGTCCACAATCCTCTCGCTCCCGGGCACGAGCGCCGTCTTTGCCGGCAGCGTCGTCGCGTACCAGCTCAAGGCGAGGGAGGCGTGGCTCGGCTGGCGGGAGGAGCAGACTGCGGGCTACGAGTGCGTTCCCTCTCGCTCCTTGGAGCGACTGCACTGACCCCCGCCCTCACGCAGCGGCCCCAATGAGGCGATCTGCCTCTCGCTCGCGTCGTCCTGCCGCGCCCAGCTCGGATCGACTTACGCCCTCGCCGAGTCGGGCGTCGCTGGCCCAGGCAGGCCAGACGTCTACCGCGCCGAAATCGATGGGCCGGGGTACTGCCCGCTCGCGCTCGTCAGCGAGGGGAGGGAGGTCGGGCGGACGGTTCGGGTCCCGCAGGGCGACGGCGGGAAGAGTCGCGCGGAGAACATGGTCGCATTTGCCGAGGCGACGCTGGAACTACTCCTGGAGGAGCTGCACAGGCGGGAGAAGGAGGAGGGGCGCTAAGGTGGGTGCGGCGGTGTGGCAGGTGGAGGGTTGCAGGTGCGTCTTTTCTCTCTCGCCCTTGTCTTCCATCGCGCCCGTCTCGCCCGTCTCACTGACCCTTACTCTGCCTCTCTACGTCCCCGCTGACATGTACATAGACGACGGCGAGGCGATCATGTAGCTTCCGCTTCTCGCCGTGAGCGGGAAGGGCGCTCGATACGACGTCGTACCTTCGCTGCGCTCTGCCGGTCCACTCTAAGCCTCACGATCACCGTCACCCCGCATCCCGTCGGTTCGACAGCCTCGACCTCCAGGACCGCTGAGAGCGACTATGCTGACCGGCCTTCCCAAGATGCCTCGCCACTGCACCCGCGAACGCTCGTCCCGCGCGTTCACGCCGCGAGTACTCCGTTGAGCTATACTACACTCGAGCGACCTCTGGGCACAGTGACCGAGTCCGTCCCGCGCGTGCCCTCGTCGGCCCTCCTCCGCTCGCCTCTCGCTCTCCTCCCCCTCACCTCGCTTCTCTTCGCTTCTTCCGACAAGCCGCTCGGCCGCGCCAATGACGTCTACGAGCACCCTCCAGCCCTCCACCGCCCCCTCCGCCCCGTCGTCGGCCCGCCCTGCAGCGCCGGAGACTCGCCTCCCGTCTGGTAGCACGGCGGAGTGGTCCGCCGAGGACGACCTCGCGCTCGTCGCCCTCGTCGAGCGGCACAAGGTGAACGGCGAGGAGGGCGAGGGCGTCAATCGGGAGGCCGTCGGGCGCGAGATTCGTGAGCGCGGGATGGGCGGGACGGCGAGGAGCTGGGAAGCGAGGTTCAACAAGCTTGCGGAGGAGGGTGCGTGCGATTTCCGCCTATCAATGCATCTATCGATTCATGGAGATGTGTGCGCGCAGTCAAGGACGCGCTTTCGTTCCTCATCGTCGAGGAGGGAGCCGAGGATGGCGACGACGACGACGACCACGAGGGGCGCAGCGAGCGTGCGTTCGGCCTGCTCTCCCGCCTGTGAAGGTCAAGCTGACGAGCTGTGACGCCCGAGCGCAGCGTTGTCCCCGCTCATGACGGTGCACGAGCTCGACACGCTCCTCCGCGCGCACGACTCGGTCATGTCGGACATGCGCACGTTTTACACCTTCTTGCGGGACGATTCGGACCCGCAGACGTCGAGCAAGTCGTACGAGACGTGGCGCGCAATCCACGCCGCCTTCGCGTCGTCGTGCGCGCAGGAGCGCACCGCCCCGCTCCCCGCGCGACCTCTTCGTCGCGTACCGCCAGCACCTCGACGGGCCGGAGCGCGACGCGCGCACCAGGCACGCGCTGTATGACACGCCCTTCACGCGCGACAAGCCTGTTGGCGGAAAGGCGGCCGCGCGCGTCCTCGAGGAGGTGATCGCGCTTGGCGGAGACTGGGACCGCGACGACGCGGGTTGGGCGGGGCGGTCGAGCGCGTCGTGAACTGGGTCAAGGTGCGCGGCACGGCCGGGAGGAAGAGGAGCGTCGGCGCGGTGATCGAGGCGTGGTTTGGCAGGTTCGAGGTCGAGAAGGGTGCGCTTCCCTCTCCGTGTTTGACTTCGCTCTCGCTCTCGCGCCGACGTCTTCCTCGTGTGTCGCAGGCGTCAAGGAGGAGCACGGGCGGGACAGCCGCGAGGCAACGCTCGACGCGCTCGCGCACGGCTCGTCCGCCGCGGAGCAGCTCGCCGCGAACGGCCCGCTCGAGCTCTCGCAGACGCAGCCGCGTACGCAGGCCGGTTCGGGTGGCGCGACGGCGCGCGCGAGGAGACGTTCGACGATGCCGAGCCCGAGGAGGAGCAGCACGAGGATGGAGGCGAGAGCGACGTCGACCAGTTCTTCCCGCCGCCGTCGAAGAAGAAGGGCGAGGGTGGCGGCAAAAAGGGCACGGCGGGCGCGCAGCGCGGTGCGTCCTGCTTCCCCTTCCTCCCGCAGCTCCGCTCACCTCGCTTGCGCGCGCAGGCGGCAAGTCCCGCACGGGCAAGGCGCCGGTCGCTGGCCGGTTCTCCGACGCAGAGGATCTCGAGCTCGGCGCCCTCCACCGCGCGGGCAAGCCCAATAGTGCAATCGCCCGCGCAATGTACCGGACGCCAAAGTCGGTCCGCGAGCGCTGGGACCGCGTGCTGGGAAAGAAGGACTACTACGACGGCGTCGTCGGTGCGCTCGCGCTTCCCCTCTCCGCGCTGAGCGCTCGTTGACGATGCAGCACGCCCAGAGGGTGTCGAAGGTGCGGAGGCCGTCAAGGGCAAGAAGCGCGCGTTTACGCCGTCCCCTCGCCCTCGCGTGAGCCAGGTCCTCCCCTCCCTCGTACCGTCCTGACACCCTCTCCGCTTGCAGCTACGCCGACGCCGCGCGCCTCCTCCCACCGACCCGCGTACCCCTCGCCGTCGCCCGCGCCCGCCCTCGCGCGCGCGCACCCTCTCCCCGCTCCCGCCGCCGCGCTACGGCGCACCTCGTACGCGCACGCCTCGCCCTCGACCACCACCGTCCCCAGACACGGAGCGCGAGCCCCGAGCTGACCGCGTCTTCGCAGCGTGAGCGCGAGCGTGCGCGCAAGAGGTCGCGCACGGCTGCGTCGGGCGCATCGACGTCTGTCGGGAGCGTCGCGCCCGAAGCGGCCCTTTCAAGCGCGAAGGTGGCGCTCAAGCAGGCGCTGGAGGCGGTGGAGAAGGCGGAGCGTGGTAGCCGGGCGGGAAGCCACGCGTCGAAGTAGGCGGCGAGGAGGGGTGGGTTGCTTGATGCGGCAGGGAGGGGGGCTTGAGGTCGCTTTACTAGCGTGTGTAGGATATCCCTGGCTTGGGCTGCACTCTTGCTTGACTCTGCTTCGTCGTCCTCGCCCGTTTCGCTCGTCCCCTCCCACTTGCGAAGGTCGCGCTCCTCCTCTCCCTCCGCCACCTCCCTCGCTTCCGCTCATCTCGCCTCTTTCGCTGCCGCTCTTCGTCCAAGATGTCCTTCGCCCACGCTTACAACCGCCTCAACAGGCCGCCCGCGCCCCCGGCGTACTCCTCCTCCTCGTCGAGCAGCGACGGGTCACCAGCCGAGATGGACGCCTCGCCGGCCATCAAGGGCGCGTGGACGCCCGCGGACGACACTAGGCTGTGCAAGCTCGCGCTTCAGTTCAGCCACGGGACCGAGGACCCCAACAGGGTCGACTGGAGGGCTGTCGCCGAGAAGCTCGCCACCCGCAAGACGGCGCGGATCACGGAGGCGCGCTTCAAGGAGCTCAACGACGATCGTGCGCATCTCTCCGTCTCTGTCGTATGCGCGGCATGACTGACCGAGCCCGCGCGCGCAGTCTTCAGCGAGTTGTCGCGCCTCGACGAGGACCCGCCGGACAAGTCGCACGAGGGCTCGTCCTCGTCGCTCGGTGCGTCGCCTCCCACGATCTCTGCGACAGTTCGAGGAGCTGACTCGCCACCGTGCGCGCAGACTCGCCGATTTGGACCGCCGTCGAGCTCCACGAGCTCCTCCGCAGCGTGCGGAAGGTGTGGAACGGCTCCTCGCTCGAGTACCCCTTCCCGCGCTCGCTCGGCGACCCGCGCAAGTCATTCGACGCGGCAAAGACGTGGGAAGTCATCCGCAAGGAGTACCTCGCCGCCGTCAAGCACTCGCGCGACCCGCCGCGCACCTCGTTCGACCTCTTCCTGCGCCACTCCGCCTACCTGACATCGCCCGGCAAGCGCGACATCGAGGACCGCGCGTTCCACACGTCGCGCTCGATGAGCGGCGGGACCATCCGCGCGAAGGACGTCCCCGCCGTTGTTAGGAAGGTCATCCAGCTCGGCGGGGATGTTGAGCGCGACGATGCGGGCTTTAAGGGTGAGATCTCGCGCCTGCTTCGCTGGGCGCAGGTGCGCGAGGCCGCGGCGCCAAAGGCGAGCCTCGCGGAGGTCCTGCGCGTCTGGGTGCTGCAGCGCTTCGACCTCGACGGCGGTGCGTCGCTTCCTCCCCTTCTCCTCGCTCATCTGACCCTTCTTTCTCGTCCGCAGTCGGCCTCGCCAAGAAGTCGGAGCCCGTGCGCCGCAGCACATCGCCCGAGCTAGGCCTCACCGGCGCCGGCCTCGCCCCGCTCGACGGGTCGCAGGACCGCCCGCCGTCGCAGGCCCAGCAGCAGCAGCAGCACGGTAACAAGGACGACGAGCCCGAGGCGCACCGCGCGACGTGGGCGGAGAAGGGGAAGGCCCGCGCGGTGAGCCCGTTCGAGGAGGACGAGCGGGAGCGGGAGCGCGAGCGCGAGCGCGAGGAAGACGAGGAGATGGAGGACGGTATCGTCGGGACTGGCGCGGGCGAGATGATGGGGAAGAAGAGGGACAGGAGCGTCAAGCGCGAGAAGAAGCGCGTCCGCAGCCGTGCGTGCTTCTTCCCGCTTGTTCACGCCGGCACCCACTGACCCGCCGACGCCCCTGCAGGCACGCCCTCGCCCGCCCGCCCGCTCAAGCGGGTCAAGGGCCGCTACACGCGCGAAGAAGACCGCTTCTTGAGTCGCATGAAGCAGGAGGGAGTGCCGGTCGAGGAGACGGCGAAGCGGCTGAACCGGGACAAGAAGGGCGTGCAGGCGCGCTACGGGCGCATGCTCGTCGCCCGCGAAGAGCTCAAGTACCGGCTTCGTGCGCTCACGCCTTCCCCTCGCATCAGAGCCTCGCTGACCCCCCTTTCCGCAGGCGAGGACAAGGAGGAGATGCTCGAGGTGCCGAAGCGCCGCGACAGGTCGACTTCGGGTGCGCTCCCCTCTCTCCCTGGAGCTACTCGGGCACACTGACGTTTGGGATCTCGCAGTCGACTCGTCACGCTCGTCTCACCGCTCCTCGACGCCCACCTCGCCGCGCTCCTCCCGATCCCCCTCGCCCGCCAACGCCTCTTCCTCGCGCGCCGCTCGCGCCGCGCCTCCAAGTCGCCGCCTGAGCGCGAGCACGACCACCGCCGCAAGCGCGCGCGCACCACGACGCCCGCGCGCGAGGCTGTGGAGGACGCGCGCGACCGCCGCCTCGACCGCCTCGAGGCGCTCGTCGAGGAGCTCGCTGCGACGGTCGCGCCGCTCGTCGATACCGTCGCACAGCTCGCGAAGTCCTTCGCCGCGCTGCTGCCGACGGGGTAGTGCGGGCAGGGCGGGAGCGAGTTGAAGAGAGGGAGCGGGTTGCGCGTGATGGTGTGAGGGATCGCTTGCTGTGCGTAGGAGGAGGCGGGGTCTCTTCTTCGCACTTGTAGCATCTGTACGCCCGTAGCACGCTTGGTCTCGCTTCTGTGCTTGCAGCGATGCGCTGTCGCTCGCCTCTCGCTCCGCCTTGCGAAGGTCCCGTGCTCCGCTTGCCTCGTCCCCTCGCAAACGCGTCGCCAGCCGGAGCAGCGCTGCTGCAGCACGCTGAGGACTCTTGTCAGCACCAGCACCGCTCGAACTCGCTCATGGCGAGGGTCCGTGCGCCCCCTTCGCCGGCGCGTCGCCTCCTGTCGCCCTTCTCCCTCCTCCTCATCACTTGCACTCGCTTCACTCGCCCGAACCTCCCGAAAGCATGCCCAGTGCCACTCGCTCCGCCGCTCTCGCCGCGCGCGCGCCCTCCCCCGTCGCAGGCTTCTCCCCAGCGGGCTGGCCAGCGGGCCCGTCCGGCGCCTCCGGTGTGGCCACCCTCGACTGGCGCAAGTACTCGCCAGACTACCAGGTTCCGCAGGACGGCGGCGGCTTCGCTCCTCACGGAGCGGATGCCAAGAAGCGCGACGGTCTCCGCATGAAGCGCGAGGAGGTCGCGCGCGGTGGGGTGTGGGATGCGGCGCGTCGACGAGGACATGGACGAGTCGCACACGCAGGACGAGGACGACAGGCGCTCGGGTGCGTTACTCGCCGCCTCACTCGCGGGCGAACGAGCTGATCCGCCGTTCCGCCACTCAACAGAGCGCTCGCCGCCGCCCGCGCGCCCGGCCACGCGCGTGAGCGGCAAGTACAAGCCGCACGAGGACGTCTACATCCTCCGCCAAGGGAAGGCGGGCAAGTCGAACGAGGACATCGCATACCAGCTCAACCGCACCGTTAAGAGCGTGAGGGAGCGCAACAAGCGCCCGCTCGAGCAGCGCAACGACGCGCGGCAGCGCCTCCGTACGTACCGCCTTCTTTGCGCTGGTGAGGGCGTGCTGACCCGGCGCGAACGCAGTCCTCGTCGAGAAGGAGGAGAAGACGTCCGTCGAGCGGAAGCGCGTTCGCTCGCCGTCGCGTGCGTCCGCCATCGCTCACCTCCCTCGATCTCGCGAGCTGAAATGACTTCACCGCCCGCAGCTGACGCGGGCAAGGTCACCACTGTCGAGACGTTGATGGAGAAGATCGCCGAGGGCATGGTCAGGTCGGCGGAGCAACAGGCCGACACGCAGCGGATCCTGCTGCAGGGCCAGCGGCAGGCGGCCGAGAACCAGCGCCTGATCATCGAGGGTCAGAACCTCCAGGCGCAGACGATGGCCAAGCTCATGGAGCGGGTGCTGGACCGCGAGGAGGCGCGCGACCGCGCGGACAAGTAGGTGCGAGCTGCGCTTGACGGGGGACTGGGGACGGGGGACGCGCTTGCCCGGAGGAAGGGGAGCGCTCGGCTTGATGGCTCGCTTGTAGCGCTTGTCGGAGGCTGTGAAGAACTGCGTACTCTCAGGTCCCGCGCGCGAACGTGCGCCTTTTCTCGCCGCTTCGTCTCGACTTGCGAAGGTCCCGCGTCGCCCTGCACCGCTCCTGCTGGACTCGCCGCTTTCCCTGCTTGCACGCTGCCACCCGCTTGCTCCTCGCGAGCGTCTTGTTCGCTCTTCAGCTCCCGCTCGCGCAAGGTTCTCGGGGTCTAAGCGCCCCGCGTTCGCCTCCTCTCCCTCCTCCCGCTCACTCGCTCCCCTCGATCTCGTGCAGTTCGCCCGCTGGACAGGTCTGCGAGCATGTACCGCCCGTCCGGGACCGGCGCACCGCCCGCCAGGACAGCCGCACCCCCGCCAGGCGCGTCGTCGTCCTCATCGAGCAAGGCCGCCCCACCTCCCGCCCCGCGCGCTCGCGCAGTCCAAGCCCCTCGAGCAGGTCGACAGCAACATCCAGCGGCAGCGCAACATCGCCGGGTCGTCGCCAAGGTGCAGCCAGCCGCGCAGCCCACGCTCGGGTTCGAGAACCTCGACGACGAGGACGAGGTCGAGCGTGAGCCGCGCTCTCCTTCTCTCCTGCGCACAGATCTGACAGACGCGCGCACAGAGGCAGACGGCGAATACATCGAGCGCGTTGTCGGGACGCGCAGGCGCATGCGCACGCTCAGCGGGCTCGAGGTCGGGACAGCGGCGGTGCGCGCGCTTCCCCCTCCCTTCCGAAAGGCACACCCAAACTGACGCTCCTCACGCGCAGACGACTATCACGAGCAAGCGCGCCCCATGAAGCGCTCGCGCTCGCCCCGCGCCTCGTCCGCCGTGCTCGTCCCCTCGCGCAAAGACGGTCAAGCGGGGCGATCTCGCGAACGTGTGGTCCGCCACAGACGACGTCGCGCTTGTGCAGGCCGTCGAGCAAGTCGCGAAGGAGAACGGCGAGGGGGAGGAGATCCGGTGGGCGGACGTGGTCGACAAGCTGCCCGGAAGGAGGAGGACGAAGTGCCAGGCCGAGGGGAGGTGGAACGCACTGATGGTGCTGGGTGCGTCGCTTCTCAAGCCCGCAAACAGCCTGTCCTGATCTTACTCTCGCTCGCACGCAGTCACGGAGGCGCTGTCGTATCTCAAGGACGACGCGCCCGCCGACCACTTCTGGACCGCCTCCGCGTCTGGTGCGCCCTGCTGGCCCCGCTTGTCTCGCTTGCCGGTGAGCTAACTCGCGTGCTAGCAGCCGACGCGCAGACGCACTGGACGCGCCGACGCACTGGACGCGCCGACGCACTGGACGCGCACCTCACCGCCGCCGTCAAGGAGCACTGCTCGCCCTCGTCCGAAGCAGCCCTCTCCGTGACCGACCACCTCGCGCATCCGCTTCGCTCGCTCGTCGCGCAGCAGGCCTGGACGGCGATCAAGACGCTCTACGAGACCTCGTTGCGAGAGGCGACGCTCTCGAGCGAGTCGCGCCTGACCGAGCGCGCGTTCGCGGACCTCGCCGAGCGGTACCTCCACCTCCAGCCGACAAAGCGCGCTCTCACAAAAGTCGGCCTGCGCAAGAAGGCGGAGGCGGTGATCCCCCACCAGCGCTCGGCGTGGATGCCGCGCGAGGTCGAACACCTCGTCGAGACGGTCGTCGGGCTCGGGGGCAATGTTGAGCGGAACGTGGCCGGGTGGGGGGGCGCGACCGAGGCCGTCGTCAAGTGGGTGCAGGTGTGGAGCATGGTGGGGAGGGAGAGGACGCTCATCGACGTCTGCTTGACGTGGAGCGAGTGCAGGAACGGCGCGCCACTCCCAGCGTGTGCGTCCTCGCTCTCTTCTTCCCTCTCGCTTCTAGACTGACTTCGTCTACAATTCAGCGCTCTCGCTCGCAGCGGGCGGCGCTCCCTCGCCCACTCCTCCCATCCCCACGGCCTCGCCCGCGCCCGTCGACCTTCTCAAACGCGCCTCGGCCGCGCCCTCCGTCTCCTCCGCGCGCGCCTCGCCCGCACCGCGACCATCCCGCGCCTGCTCGATCGCCTCTACGTCGAGCGCCCCACCCTGGAGGCAGCGCTACAGCCCCGCCGAGGACGACACCATCATCGCGGACCGGCTCGCGGGCGTCACGCGGCTCGAGACGGCGCGGCGCCTCGGCCGCTCGCATCACAGCATCGCGGGGCGCTTACAGTTCTTGAGGGCGGCGGGGCGAATTGTGGACGATGGCAGTACAGCGGGTGGGAAGGCGAGCATGCGCGCGGCGGCGAGTGCGGAGGGGCGGGAGCCGGACGACTCGTACGACGACAACCACGACGAGGATGCGTGCTACGCCATCGACCCGCAGCTGTTCGACGCGCAGCCGCCTCCGCACGCGCTGTCGTCCGCCTCCCTCCATGCCGCGTCGTCCTCGTCTGCCCACAACGCCGCCGCCTCGACGTTCGCGGCCGCGAGCGCGCACTACGCCTCGCCGTACGACATCCCGCCGTACGTACCGCCTGTCGCAGCGATTGCGCCCCAGCTCGCCGCGTCCCTCCCCGCCGCATCGTCCTCGTTTACCCTCCCCGCCTTCGCCTCGACGTCCGCCCCCGCGAGCGCGTACTACGGTTCGGCATACGACATCCCGCCGTACGTCCCGCCCGGCGCAGCGACGCCCCGCCCTTCGCCGCGCAGGTCGCGCAGGTCGCGCCGCAGCCCGCCGGAGAGGCCGCGCCTCACTTTGCCGCGTAGCCCGCGCCGCCTCTCGCGCCCCCGCCCGCGCCCGCTGCAGCACACCCGGTCTCCCCGCACGGGTCGTTCGACGCGCCGCTCGCGCCTCCCTCCGCCGCTGCCGCTGCGGCGCCCCCCTCCACCCGGCCGGCCCAATCGCTGCAGCCTCGATGGGCAGAGGGCGGACCCCTGGCGCCGGATGGAGGGCGCGCTCGGGGCTCTGAGGCGGCTGAGGGATGTGCGGGGTGGAGGGCGAGGAGGAGGAGGAGGATGGGGAGTGAGCGGGTAAGGGGCGGAGGGAGAGAGAGGGAGGGAAGGAGCGGGAGCGCTTGGTGTGCTTGGTATTGCGGGCGTTGCAACGCGCTGATTTGCAGCACGAGCGCGAGCGAGATAAGCTGCAGAAAAAGCGCGAGGAACGAGCCTGGGCGGAAGGAGCGGGAGAGCGGGAGAAGCGCCGGAGGGAGAACGCGGGCGAGCGAGCGTGCGACTAGCGGCGAGACCAGCATGCCGAGAAGACCCCGCGGCCCCGCTCTCTCTTTGTGCAGAGTGACGACGTCTATGTGATGCGAGTTGCGCGTGATCAACCATACAGCCCTGCGAGACAAGGGATGTCAGCGCTCGTGTCCTCGTCTCGAACGCCCCCTGCAGAACAGCCGCGCACGACGGAGGAGCGAGATAAAGAAGGAAACGCACCGTGGTAGACGTAGTACCTCGGCAGCCCGAGCAGCCTCCCCCTCCCGCCCTTCCCGACCTCCCTCGAGGCCCCTCCTCAGCCCCTTGACGAGCTGCGCGAACCCCTCCGTCTCGATCTGGTGCTCCACAGGCGGCCACGCGGGGAAGACCGCGCCCTCGCGGTGCACGTCGGCGCGGACGAGCGCGGCGCACCCGCCGACGCCGTCGAGCTCGAGGGAGCGGGGGACGACGGCTGTGCCGTCCAGTGCGAGTGCGGGCGGGAGGGTCAGACCGGGAGGGGGAAAGGACGGGAGCAGCGAGAGCGGGAGGGGAGAGGCGGCGAGGTAGGGGTTGTGAGGGGAGAGGGCGCGCGCAGGGTCCGAGGGGACGAGGGAGGCGAGATTGAACCGGTGCGTCGGGTGGTCGGGGTAGCCTGCCGGGTCGAGAAGGTCAGTATGACGCGAGCGAAGAGGCGGAAGGTGGCAGGACGGGAGACGCACCCTCGATGAGGACGTCCGTCGAGGTCAGGTTGGCCTTCAGTTCTAGCGACTCGGGTGTCTCGATCCAGTTGTTGCGATCGTAGGCGCTGCGAAGAGCGAGAGGGTCAGTGCTGGCCCGGAAAAGGGGGAGCAGAACACGCTAAAGAGCTAGAGAAGCGAGAGGGGAGGAGCAAGAGCGCGACGCACCCCATCTCGTTATACGTCTTCCATATGCAGTTGGGCACGACGACGTCTGCGCCGTCGCCCTCGAGTTCGCCCTTCGCGTAGCGTATCAACCGCTCGACGAGCTGCGGCTCGAAGTCGACGAGGTCGACGTCGAGCCACAACGCCCAGTCGACCTCGGGCGCCATCGCCGCGCCGAGGAGCCACGTCCGGCTCTTCGCCAGGAGTTTGCGGCGCCCGACCTGCGCCTCGTACGCGTGCCGCTCCTTCCCGACGTTGTCGCCATCGTAGCCCGCCTCTGCGCCCTCGTTTGCCGCAAAGTCCTTCTCAAAGACGCTGATCCGCCCGTACCGTTCGCCGCGGTACTTGCGGCTGTACTGCCGCTCGTCGGCGAGCTCGAGCGCGCGGGCGTACGTCCGGTCGGACGAGTCCGACACGAGGATCCCGAGGTGGATGAGGTGCCGCGGGTAGGTGAGCGTGTCGACGAGGTGGAAGAAGTGCCAGATGTGCTCGATGGCGTTGCGCATCGGGCAGAGGATCTGCGTGTCGAGCGTTAGCATTCCTGCGACGGGGAGAGACCGCGAGAGCAGGACGCACCAGGATGGTCTCGTTGTAGTCCTTGGCCGGGGTGAGCACGCCGCCCTCGTTGACGAGCGCGCCGCCGAGCGCCTTCTGCACGCTCAGCTCTTCGTTCCAGCTCCGTGCGACGACCTTTGGCCCTCCGCCCAGCCTCGTCCGCCCGCTCCGCCCCCCCACCAGCCCGAGCGACCACCCGGTCCCGAGGAAGACGACGACGAAGAGGGCGAGAAGCGTCGTCGGCCGCGTGCAGAGGTGTCGGATGCGGAGGCGGAGGGAGGCGGGCGCAGGTCCTTGTCCTTGTAGGTTCCATCGGCGGCGAACGACGACGACGAGGACGGCCCGCGCGAGGTGGGGAGCGGCGGGTGGCGGCGCTTCGACGAGAACATCCCTAGGGGCGCTTGTATGGTCTAGCAGGTGTCGCCAAGCATCTCCAGCGGGAGTGACGAGTGTGGGCGGGGGAGAGAGCCGGCGGCGGAGGGTCCGCCTCAACGACAGCCGCCTCTCCGCCAGCATCGCTCGCTAGGATTGAGCTAACTCGCGGTATCGCTCGCTAGACTCTATTACTCGCCACACACGAGCTCGCTGTCTCCCGTGACGCGTGCTCGCTCTTCTCCTCTCGTCGCTCAACGTCGCCGGCGATGAAGATGGGGACAGGGCTGGAGCTCGCGGGCTACTCTGCATGGGTCGCCGGGATGGTTGTCGTTGCGGTGGCGGTCAATCGCGCTGTTCCGGGGCCGTACATGGTGCGTAGTCACTCCCTCACCCCCACCCCCTCCCGACGTGTGCTGATGACGGGGTTCCCGCGACGCAGGACGAAATCTTCCACGTTCCGCAGGCGCAGGCATACTGCAGGGGCGACTGGAGCTACTGGGACCCGGCGTTGACGACACCGCCAGGACTGTGCGCCCTCCCCTTTCCGCTCATTCCCACTCGAGCCTCGCTGATCCGCCCGTGCGCAGGTATCTCCTCCCCGCCGCCCTCGCATACGCCAAGCGGGTTCTACCCTCCCTTTTCCGCCTCTTGCCCACCTTCGACCCGTGCTCCATTGCCTCCCTCCGCTCCGTCAACCTCCTCATCTCGCTCACGCTCCCGTTCATCTACACCAAGCTCCTCGTCCACCTCTCCACGCCTGCCACGCCGTACAGTCAGAGCAGCGGGCGTTTGACCTCTTCAAGTCGTTCTCCCATCCCCTCGCGCGCAATGGCCCGCGCCGCAGCCTGGGAGGGCTGTGTCATCGCGCTCTTCCCGCTCCTCGGCTGGTGGAGCTGGATGTACTACACCGACATGGGAAGTGTCGTAGTCGTACTGCTGTGCTGGAAGGCGGGCCTGCAGGGCCGTTTCGCGCGGTCGGCGCTGGTGCGTCTCTTCCGCTCTTTCCGCTCTTCGCGCGCGAGCGCGGCTAACCCGCTCGCTCGTCCACAGCTCGGCGCCGTCTCCCTCCTCTTCCGCCAGACCAACATCGTCTGGCTCGTGTTCGTCGCCGCGCAGGCAGCCATCTCGGAGGTCAAGCGGCAGTCGCTGCTCGGGCAAGCGGGAGGTGTGACGGATCCGCTGCTGGCGGACGTGCGACTCGGTGCGCACGTACCGCGCTTTGCCGTCCAGCCGCACACTGACTCGACTCACCCGTTCTACAGGCGCCTTCATCCGGACGCCCTTCTCCCTCGCCCTCGCCGCCCTCTCACACCTTCCCTCGCTCTTCCCGCTCATTGCCGCGTACCTCCCCGTCTTCGGCGCCGCCGCAGCGTTCGTCAAGTGGAACGGCGGGATTGTCCTCGGTGCGTTTGCTGCTTCTCTCCAGGTCGTGCCGCGCTCACGCTCCTCCCCCTCGCAGGCGACAAGGCGAACCACATTCCGACGATCCACGTCGCGCAGGTGTACTACTGCATCGCCTTCGCGGGTGTGTTCTTCTCCCCGCACCTCGTCAGCGTCGGACAGGTCAAGGCGGCAGGACGGAGTTTGTGCGGGAGCGTGAAGTGCGTACATCGCTCTTTGCTCGCGCGGGGCTACGCTGACTCGCTCTTCTCGCAGGCGGCTGCTCGTCACACTGTTCGTGCTAATGAGCATGTGCTGGGCGATCAAGAACTACACGTTCGTCTCCTCCGCCCTTTCGCTTCCGCTCTCGCTCACCCTTTCTCGTTCCGCAGCATCGCGCACCCGTTCCTCCTCGCCGACAACCGACACTACGCCTTCTACCTCTGGAGGCGCGTCATCAACGTGCACCCGCTCGCGCGGTACGCCCTCGCGCCGGGCTACCTCTTCGCTGCGACGCTCATCTGGCACGCGCTCGGTGCGTCCCCTCCCGCGTCCCCCTCTTGCTGGCCTCCGGTTAAAAGCTCGCGCTCGCACCATGCACCTCTCTTCACTCATCCTCTTCCTCGGCGCGACCATCGCCGTTCTCCTCCCCACCCCGCTCCTTGAACCCCGATACTTCCTCCTCCCCCTCATCGTCCTCCGGCTGTACCTCGCGCCGACCCCCTCCGCTTCTACCGAGGACGGCGCAGCCGGCGCACCCCCGCACAGGCGGAACCACGCCGCCCTCCGCCGTCGGCGCGCGCGTTCCCCTCCTCCCCGCGCTCCTCCCGCATGCGCCTCGCGCTCGAAGCAGCGCTGTACCTCACCATCCAGGCGCTCTGCGTGTGGCTCTTCCTCGCGAGGCCGTTCTACTGGGATGTGCGAGTCGGCGCGGACGGGCGCGGGCTCGATGGGAGGGACGCGAGGGAGGTGGGGCGCGTGCAGCGGTTCATGTGGTAGCATGCCCCCCTTCCACCTTGATCCTGATCCTGGAACAGTGACGCTCGTATAGATCTATTGCGCCGTGAGGGATACAGCTCAGTACTCCGGGAAGCCAGGCTCCTCCGCCGCCCACGCCGCCAAGCCACCCTTCACGTCCTCGACCTCGACCTCTACCGCCTCTCCGTGACCCGCCCGCACAGCGAGATGTCGCCGCAGCGCCCGTGCAGCGAGCGAGTCGTTCCCCCGCCGGCAGAGGAACGTCACTCTCCGCTGTGGCTGCGCGGGGGCGTCGCCTGCAGGGGTGGAGGAGGAGGGCGAGGCGAGAAGCGCATCGAGCGCGAGGGCAGGGTTCTTCAGCAGCTGCGAGAAAGGGATGTCTGCGCTCGGAGAAGTCGTCAGCTTCCCGGCGCGGGAGAGAGGGACAAGTGGGCGACGCACTGATGCTGCCCTCGACGCTCGCGATCCCAAACTCCGCCGCCGGCCTCGTGTCCACCAGCACTCGCTCGCTTTGCTCACGCAGGGCGACAGCGCGCACGCGCGCGTCCCCGCGCGAGTCGTCCGCCAGCGAACCCACGCCTGGGAGCGCGCACAGCGGGTCGGACCACCCGGGGAAGGAGCCGGTCGGGGAGGCGAGGAACGCGGCCCAGCGGGAGGCGGGCGTGCTCGGCTGGGCGTCGGCGGCGGGGGAGGAAGGGTGCGTGCCGCACGAGGGCACGAGGGCTTGCGCGCCCGCGGCTTGATCGTCCGGTACGGCGTGCTCGACAGCGGGGAGAAGAGGTGTAGGCTCGGTCCGGCTGCTTCGGCACGTCAATGAACTCCTCCTGCTCGTGATAGAAGGAGAATAGGCGCACCAGTGCCGAGCAGCACCTTGACCGCCTCGCCCGCCATCCCAAGCCCGACCACCCCGCACAAAATCCCCAGCACGCCCTCGTCCGCGCACGCGCCCGTCCCGCTCAGGCTCAACCGCTCGTAGTACGCGTCGTACGCGCGCTCGCGCTCGGCTTGTTCGGCGGGGGAGGCGGGCGGGGTGTCGAAGGAGGGCGGCGGGGGAGGAGGCGGCGCGGGCGGGAAGAGGCAGGCGTAGCACGGCCCGCGCTCAGGCGAGGCGAGGGGTGGATCTAGCGAAGGCGTAAGCGGCACCCCGTACGCGCCGACGACGCCCTCGGCACGGACGGCCCCGCCGCTGACGAGCGGGACGGCGTGCGCGACGGCGTACGCGTTGAGAAAGTGCCGCGTTGCGGGGTTGTCGGTGCAGTCGAGAATCAGGGTGAAGTCAGCGGAGAGGATGGAGGCGGGGGTGGAAGAGGTGGAGAGCGGCGGGTGGAAGAGCGCGGGCGTGAAGGCGAGTTCGTGCGCGTGGATCGTGATGTCCGAGTTGAGCCTGCGGGCGCTTGCACGTCAGCGAGAGCGAAACGACACGGACAGACGTAGGAACACACGCCTGCAGCGCGAGCTTGGCGCTCTGCGCCTTGCTCATCCCGACGCGGGCCTCGGTGTGGAGCACCTGCCGGTGCAGGTTCGACAGCTCGACCGTGTCGTGATCGACGATCGAGATCTCACCTGCGCGCACCTCGTCAGCGTGTGTTCGCGAGCGAAAAAGAAGCGAGAGGGGGGCGCACCGACGCCCGCGGCGGCGAGGTACAGCAGGACGGGGCAGCCGAGTCCGCCTGCACCGACGACGAGGACGCGCGCGCGCTTGAGCTTGAGCTGGCCTGTTACTCGAGGCTGTCAGCGAGCCAGCTCTGTCCCAGAGGGTGTGGAAAGGGAGGGGAGACGCACCTGGCAGCCCGACCTGCGAGAGCATCATCTGCCGTCCGTACCGCCGATACTCGCGTAACGTTAACGGCCGCTCGGTGCCCTCGCCTCCGTCGTCCTGCCCACCACTTCCCAGGCCATCCTGGACCGCGACCGTCGAGATCGGTGCTGATGGGGGCGGTGCTGATGAGACCGCGGCGAGCTCCGCCTCGAGCTGCGAGACGCGGGCGCGCGCGTCGTCGAGCTCTGCAGCTATCTGCGCGGCACTGCGCACGGCGGGAGCAGCCATCGCGCGAGGTGGGAGAGTGGAGTGAGCGGGTCGAGGCGAAGGAGCGGACGCCGCGGCGATGAGGGAGTTCCTCCCCGTCGTGCACTGGTTGGACGGCTGGAACGTGTAGTCCTAGGTGCCAGGGAGGGAACAGTGAAAGAGCGGGGCCATAATGAAGCGACGACAGCGACTTGCTTCTCGACATGCGCATCCTCGCCCCTCGTCCTCGCGCGCACGGAGTACGGAGAAGACCTGCAATGCATCCGACGGAAACTGCTACTACGACCCAAAAAAGAGGAGAGAGGGAGAGGGAGGGGGAGAATATATTTATCTGCAGGAAGAAAGACGAGGGGGATCTATCTGCAGCGAGAGGAGGAGGGAGAGGGGAGGGAAAGGCGCTACGTCGCCTTGGGACATGCACGAAGAAGAGGGTGCGGTGTGTGCGGTGGAGGGAAGGGGAGAAAAGAAGGGGGTAAAAGGACGACAAGGAGAAAATGGATGGGAAACGACGACTGATGCGGGGTCGAGAGGGAGGCGAGAGGCGGGAAGCAGGGGCGGCCGGGCGGTTACGCGCGCTTCTTCGCCGCGTCGGCCTTGGCCTTCTGCGACTTCTGGTACGTCTTGACGAAGAAGGCGACGAAGAGGTAGGCTGAAGGTGGGGAGCGAGGCGAGGCGTGGCGACGAGAGTTGCGAGGAGGTGCAGGGTAGAGTGTGGGAGCCAGTCAGTGACGGGCCGAAGGAAAGTATGTGCGGCTGGGACGCACTGAGCGGGACAAGGTAGATGCAGTTGATGATGGTCGCCATCCGCTGCCCGTTGTTGACGAGGCACGTCGCGCCCTCGCGGCGGAGCGCGTTGACACCCGCCTCGAACGAGCTCGCCGCGGACGAGAGGTGCGCGCGCGCCTCCTCCTTCGAAGTCGGGAACGAGGGGAGCTCCGGGAGCTGGATGAAGAGGTACGACGCCGCGAGCGAGCCTGCGGGAGCAAAGGCGTCAGTCGGGTACTTAGGGTTGAAGTAGTGCACAGGGGATGAGCAGGACAAGGGCAATAGGTGTACAAGCGGGAAAGGAAGGGAGGGGGGAGGCGGACGACGCACCACCGACGAGGAACTGGGTGATCTGCAGGCGCGTGAGGCTCTTCTTGAGGAAGCGGGGGAACGGCAGCGCGAGGGTCGAGAACGCGTAGTAAGTGTACATGATCGAGTGGATGAACGAGTTGAACACCACGAAGAGCCAGATCTGTGCCGCCTCATCACAGGTGAGCTCGTGTAGGGTGATGGGGCAGAAGGGACGAGACGCACCGGCATGGCCTGCGTCACGTACGCCGAGTACATGGTCCAGATCGCACCCGTGTGGTGGTACGACTGGAGCATGCCGACCTTCTTGCCCTTGAGGAGGAGGATGGCGGTGTCGACGATCTCCTGCTCGTTCGCGGCCGGGTCAGCGGTGACTCGCACCCAAGAAAGAGAGGAGAGGAGACGCACGTAGAACTTGGAGAGGTAGAAGAGGTACGCGAACTTGGAGAACGACTCGCTCGACCAGATGGCGAAGCTCGAGTCGCAGAACGCGTGCGTCAAGCCGGCGACGCCGTGCTCGGCGAACCCGCTCCAGAACGCGCCAAAGACCTGGGGCGCGGTGCCGAGGAAGGTCCACGCCGAGTAGAGCGCGAGGAACACGTTGTGCGCGAAGACGAACGTCTTCCAGCGCTTGCCCGGGATGCGGTTCTTGCCGTTCTGAAGGTGCGAGAGCGTCTTGGCCGCGGCGAAGTAGACGACGCCGAACGCGAGGGGCACGGCCGGGTGCAGGAAGAGGTCGTACGTCGACTCGAACGCGGTGGGCATGCCCGTCGGCGTCGGCGGGCGCGGGGCGTCCTTGAACGCGCGGAGGAAGCCCGACTGGCGCGGCGGCGCGGCGTACGTGTCGAAGTCCATCTCGTCGAAGGTGTAGGTCTGCGGTTCCCGTCGGAAGCGAGGTCGATCAGCAACCAAAGTTATCGTCTGTTGCCGGGTCCGGGCAAGGTGCTCGTCGTCCAGGTCGTCCTCGCCGTCCCGCGCTCGTGCTCCGAGCGTTCCGTCGACGCGGTGACCATCAACCCGGTTGCGCGAGCGTGGATCCAACGAGGAGCTCCGCCACTTTCCCCAGCACCTCGACAGGGATCCCGACGGCGCCGGCGGCAGCGTCGAGAGCGGACGCGAGGGACTGCGAAGCTCACCTGGATGGGTTCCTGCGGTGGGGAGAGCGACGCAGCAAGTGCGGGAGCGACGAAGGAAGAGCAGGAGAGCGAGAACCGCGAGGACAAAGTCGGCGAGGCGGCCAGCGTCCGAATTCTTGGGGCAGAGCGAAGCCCGACCCCAGAGTTTCGTCTTGTCCGCAGACCCGGCAAAGTGGGCACTCTCGCGCACATGCTGGCTGCAGCACGGAGAAGGATGGTGAGCACCAAGAAAGCCATGGGAGACATGTAAAAGGTAACCGGCGGGCCGACGAGGAGGCCGTCGAGGTCTCTTCCCCAGCGTCCGCAGCGCAGCGAGCGAGGCGATACATACCCTGATACAGTCACATATGCTCCATCTACCAACCCGCTGCGCTGCGGACTCGCCACCATCGCGCATGACCTTCCACGCTCTTCCGCTCCTCGCCCGCCTCCGCCTCCCTGCTCGCCGCAACCGGACATCAAGCGGCTCTCCACGCGCGCGCACGCGCACTCAGTCCTCGCGCCGCCGGTTCGGCGGTACGCAGAACCACCCGACGATGCTGACGCCGAGGATCCCGATCACGACGACGGGAAGGCTCGACAGCCCGCCGCGGCCGGCGGCGATGCCGAACAGGAGCGGGCCGACCTGCTCGATCAGGCCTGTCACGCATGGCGTCAGCTGGGCGGAGAAGGAGGAGGCGGGAGGAGGGCGCACAAGCCCGATGGTGAGGCTCATGACGGAGGCTTTGAGCGACGGCGGGACGCGGACGCCGACGACGTCGAGGACCTTGGGCGTGACGGGGCCCATGAAGAACCCCGCGAGGACGACAGCGACTGTGCGCGGGCGAGCGAGTGTGTGAGCGGGAGCGTCGAAAGCGGTAGAAGGAGCGCGCGTACCGGCATCGACGACAAAGTCCCGGACGTACAGTACGCCGAGGAACGCGCACGCGAGCACGAGGAGCACGATCGCGAACTGCTTCTCGCCGAGGCGGCGGTTCAGCGCCCACGAGAGGACGACACGGCCCGCGGCAATTCCGGCCCAGACGCCCGCGAGGACGAAGCGCGTCGCGGCGGCGGGCGAGGACCGCTTCGAAACCATGAAGGAGACAATCCACGCAGAGAGTGTATCTGTCGCGGCGAAACTGAGCGTCGAGGCCAGTGAGCGCGCGCAGAGTGAGATCTGGGGAGGAGGGAGGACGCACGCGCAGATGATGAGCACGAATCCGACGTAGACGCTCGGGAGCCTCAGCGCAAGCTTCATCCGCCGCTGGGCGGACATGACCTCGCGCGCGTGGATGACCTCGCCGTCGCCCGCGTTGGTCGTCTGCTCGGGCGCCTGCGCGGTCGCGAGCGTCGCGTCATGCGCCTCGTCTGGCGGGATCTCGTCTGCCCGCGGGCGCAGTCAGCGCTGTGTTCGAGAGGTGGTGAGGAGGACGCACAGCCGCGGAAGACGAAGAAGCCGACGATGGCGAGGATGATCGACAGCCCGAGGGGCATGCTGCGCGCGGGAGAGGGTGAGCAATGGCTCATAGCTCGTAGAAATAGCGGGACGCACTTGTAGTACCGGTTCCAGTCGTAGCCCTTGTCGACGAATGCGCCGATCATGATGGGCGAGATGGCCGCGCCGACCTGTGCAGCTTCGTCGGGTCAGTCCTGCTGCGCGGGAGGGAGAGGGCAGAAAACGCACGCCGAAGCACGAGTAGAGCCACGACATGAGCACGCTGTCCTCCTCGTGCGACACGATTGTCGTGATGGAGGCGTCGTACTGCGGAGGGCGAGGTGAGAACCTGCTCTACGGCGAGGAGGGCGGTGGGTTTGGCGGGGGCCACCACCCTGGACGGAAGGAGCGGACGCACCATCCCACTGCCAAATCCGAGAAAGAGCAGCATGGTGACGAACGCCGGGAACGGCGGCGCGACGGAGAGCGTCACGCAGCCGATACACATGCTCGTCGCGGCGACGAGGAGCGAGACCTGCAGGCCAAAGTGGTGCAGGAGGAACGACGCCGAGATCGACGAGAGGAAGTACCCCGCCGTGTTGCTCTGCACGGGCGGGCCGGGGTGAGCGGGTGCGAGGAGGAGAGGGAGGAGGGAGCGCACGAGGAAGACGGTCGAGATCTTGTCGTACGAGACGCCGTAGTGCTCCTGCATCGCGTCGAGGTTGGCGCCCGTCGCCGAGTCGTTCATCCCTGCGGGGCGGACATCCAAGATGAACGCAGTCTCCTACGAGGAAAGAGGAAAGCGAAGAGCGCACCGACGAGTGCAATCATGGCGAACGCAACGACGAGCTGCGCCCGCTCCTTTGACATCCTGAGCCCCCTCTTCTTCCTCTGCGCGCCCTCTCCCCCACCCTGCACGCTCGCGCGCTCTGCCGTCCCCGCGCTCATCCTCCTCGCGGCCCTCCCGCGCTCTTCCAGCTCAAGCTCGCCCCCTCCTTCGCTCTTGCCGTCGCGGCTGAGCGCAGCTCGGAGCCACGCACTGACGCCCTGTGCCCCTTGGCCGCGGAGAGAGCCCCTTCGTGCGCGCGGCTTGAGGAGCGGGTCCTTGGAGAGCGAGGCACTCCGGCTCGCAGGGGCGGAGGACGCAGGCGTGTGTGCGGCGGAGGAGAGGTCCGGCGTGTACGGGTAGGCGTACGCAGTCCGCGGCTCGGCGCCCTGGGAAGGGGCGGCTGCGACGGCGACGGAGGGCGGGACGGGAACGGCGACGACAGCGGCGAGGACGACGTGCGCGGGAGATGCGCTGCAATGGGCTGGCTGGGAAGCGCCATCCCTGCTTACGCTTGCAACGAAGTACAGAGAGAAAGAGAGAGGAAGGAAGGGATCCCGGCTCAGAGTCACGCTCATCCCGGGTCCATCCCTCCTCCTTCCCTACACTGCAACCCTCCAGAGATCACAAGATTACAGCCCAGAGTCTCAGCTAGAACCGGTCAGGGAGCACCAGCGGCGCAGCGAGGCTCCACCCGTAGATCAGGAGGCACGTCCACCCCGACACGACCCGCATCCAGAACGCGACGTGCGACCGCCCGATCCGCACCGGCGTCCCGTCGCTCGCGCCGTCTGCGACCGTAGAGACAACGGACCTGCGCGCGAGGGGAGAGGGAGTGAGTGGGGGCGCCGGGCGGGGCGGGCGCAAGTGCGGGAGGTGGAGGGCGCACCAGCTGCGAATTCGACGGGCGGCGCGGGTCGTTAACGTTGAGGAGGGTGCAGTTGGGCGCGAGAGGGGTACGAGACGTAGAAAGGGCGGGCGAAGAGGGAGAGAAGAAGGTCAGCGGCCGCTCCTCGCCGAAAAGAGGGCGAAACCAGTGCACACGCACTTGGTCAACAAGCACGCCGTGTACATCGTCGCGAGGACAAAGATGACATGGAAGTACGAATAGTTGTACCGCGTCCCCGTCTTCTCGTCGTCGTTCAGCGGCGACATCCCGCCCGCAGCGGCCTCGTCGTCTTCCGAGTCGGGCTCGTCCAGCACCGCGGCGGGGAGCGAGCTGGGCGTGGTGCGGAGCATTGCAGTGGTGTTTAAGGGCGAGGGCAAGGCGAGGAGGGAGCGGAGGAAGAAAGGGTCAGCGTCCGACCCCCGCAGAGAACGAGTAGGAGAAGCGCACCCCTCGTCAACAGCGGCCTTGAGCGCCTGATACCTGAGCGTCTCCTCCCTGCGCGGCTGCGTCCTCACGACCGTCTCCATCTCCCCGGGCTCGAGCTGCTCGACCGCCTCGTACCCCTCCCCCGCCGCATCGGGCCTCTTCCCCCTCCCCGGGCGAACGCCCGACTCTGCGTCGCCGCGCGCGAGGTCGAGTACGCGATCGCGAGGAAGGTGAACACCGCGCCGAGGACGACCATGCCCGTCCTTGCGCCCGCGGCGCGCGATTGCAACGGGTTGCACCGCCCGCCCGTCGCCGCGTCGTCGTGGTTCGCGATCGCCGAGGTGGTCAAGTACGAGGTGTACGCGACAACCATGCCGCTCTGCGCGAGGCCCGACCGCGGGTTCGACTCTTGCACGGCGGGCGCGACGGAGAGGGCCGAGACGGCGAGCGACGCGACCCAGTTGAGGGTGACGAGCGCCGTGTTGAGCCCGCAGCCGGTCCCGGCGAAGAAGACGTACTGGACGACGGTGAGCGCGACGGTGAGGGCGTAGAGGCCGAGCGTCGACCCGATCAGGACCCACTTCCACAGCGCCGAGTCGGTCGCCTCCCACCGCTCGAGGCACGTCTCGCTCCAGGTGTGGGCGAAATCGACGAGGAGGACGAGCCCGATCAGGATGAAGGCCATCGAACCCGGGAGGGAGACGTATGTCGCCCAGAAGTGGATGAAGAACCCGTTCGGGACGAGGAACGACAGCCCGACGAGGACGAGCCACGCGAGGACCTTTGGGCCCCACCACCCGTTCTGGATCGACGCCCGTGCGGACCGCGTGTCCTTGACGCCGACGAGCGAGAGCGACAGGATCGCGTGGAACATGGCGAGTGCGAAGCAGATCCGGTGCACCTACGGGCGGGCGATCGGGTTTGGCGTCAGTGTGAGTAGTTGCGGATCGAGGGACATGATGCGTCCGCTTTCGCAGAAGAGGCTGATGAAGAATACGCTCACGCACCGCGAGAACGCCGTAGCACTTGCCGCCGTTGCACTCCATCTTGATCCAGTCGAAGCTCCACTCGGCGACGAGTTTGACGGCCCAGTCGGTGAGCATCATCCACGCGAGGAGCGAGTTGAGGAGGAAGATGAGCGAGTAGCCGACGCGCGTCGCGACGGACGAGTTGCAGTTGCATGAGCGCGTCAGCGCCGAGGCCTGCGGAGGTAGTCTCGAAGCGAGTCAGATTCCTTGTTGCGTCGGCGTGGTACACCGGCGAGCGGACGGGAGAACCCCTGCGCCTGAAGACGAGGGAAGGGGACGCACGGCCTGCCCTGTGCAGAAGAAGGCCAGCCCGGTGACGCACGCCGAGAGGGCGGATGCGCCGAGCCCGCCGATGGACCCGAGGAAGGGGATGGAGAGGAGTGCGCCCATCGTGCGCTGCTAGTTCGAGTGGTGGAGTGTGCCGAGGTGGAGCGGACCGAGAGGGGGGCGAGGTGGCGCGGACGGTGTCGAGGTCTGCGGTGGCAAGAGGTGGGTCAGTGCGAGTTGAGCGGGGCGCGGGGACTGTCGTCGGCGGTGAGGGTGCGCGGGAAAGCCCATCCATGCTGTGCGCCGCCGTGCTCGGGTCGTCGCCGTCGTCGTCGCCCCACACTCGCTCCGCAGCGCGTCGTCGCCCCCGCCTGCGGGCCTGTCGCTTCGCCGCGGTGGCTGACCGGTGTCCCCCGTCCACCCCGTCGTGCGCCCACCCGTCCCTATGCGGCTGAAACGAGAACCGACGGTGAGGCGATGAGGAGGAGCGGGGCGGTGTCCTCACCTCGGACCAAGACGGGGAGAAGCGCGGCAAGTTCTGGGTGGGTTCTGGAGTGGTCGCCGTCTGATCCACGCAGCAGGAACGCGAGTCTGAGCGAGAGAGCGCGAGAGCGAGGGGCAACCGCCAGGACGAGGGGCCGAGGCGGACGTTGGAGGGAACCCCACTCCACCGCGATCTCCTGTGAAGCCCTGCTCCCCTCCGCTGGACTCGCCTGCTCGCCAGCTCTCTGCCCGTACCGCTCTCGCCCCGCCCCTCGCCGTCCTCGCCCCGCTCTCCCCGCCGCGCCCCGTCATCATGGGCGTCGACCTCGAGCCAGACAACCTGTACCTCCGCCAGACCCTCACAGACAAGTACTCCAGGTGCGCTTACCCCCCCGCTACTCGCCCGCACTTAGCACCGAGTGCTGACCCCGCCCCGCTCCCTCCCCCCACCTCGCCTCCCCCTCGACCCGCACACCGCACCTCCACGCCCACCGTGCGCCCGGATGACACGCGCGACGCAACGACCACAGGCCCACCAGCCTCGACCAGAGCTTCGTCGACTTTGACTCGGTCCGGTACCACCTCTCGACCCCCGACCGCAAGTCCCTCCTCGTCCTCTCGATGGACGTCCCCTGCTGGGCAGAGCTCAAGGCCTACGGCGCACGCGACATCCTTGACCGCGAGTACGGCGCGAGACTCCTCCCCGAGGACCGCACCGAGGACGGCTTCTCCGTCACCCTCGAGATCGACCTCGAGCAGGGCCCGCCAGAGGGCGGTGCGTCCCTCGCCTACTCTTTCTGTTCCTGCGTGTGCTGACACTGCGCGCCCCCGCAGACGAGCGCACGGCGTTCATCAACTCGGTCGCGCTCCTCAAGCGCAACGCCCTCGCCGCGCCGTTCGAGCGCGCGTTCGCCCTCCAGCGCGAGATGGAGCAGAGCCCCGTCGAGGACGGCGCAAAGGACCCGCGCGGGGAGGTCATGAGCGTGCACTACCGGCAAGTCCGCCCTCTTGCTTTGAAGCGCGCGGGCGTGCTGACGCCCACCGGCCGCGTGCAGCCCGGACGAGGCGATCTACCTCCTCCCGTCGTCCGACCGCGTCACCGTCATCTTCAGCACCATCTTCAAGGAGGAGACGGACCGCATCCTCGGCAAGGTCTTCCTCCAGGAATTTGTCGACGCCCGCCGCCGCCCCTCGTGCCAGACCGCCCCGCAGGTCCTCTACTCGAACCGCGAGCCGCCCCTCGAGATCCGCCACCTCCAGGGGCTCGACATGACCGAGCGAGCCGGCTACGTTACCTTTGGTGCGTCGCCGTGGGTTCTTTCGAGCGGCCGGTCACACGGGCTGACCCTCGCTCCCTTCCCCTCCTCCTCCCGCCTCTTCTCGCACTCGCTCGACGCCTGGCGCACAGTCCTCTTCCCGCGGCACTTTACCCCGCAGGCGTACGCCTCGACCATCACGCAGATCCAGGTGCGTCTCCCCCTCCTCCGCGCTCCCTCCCTCCCGTCCTTCCTTTCTCTCCTCCCTTTTCTCGCCCGCGCGCCCTTCTAGCGCTCTCACACCCCGCGCGAACTGCGACTGACATGATCCGCCGCAGTTGTTCCGCGATTTCCTGCACTACAACATCAAATGCGCAAAGGCGTACCTCCACTCCCGGCTCCGCCAGCGCACGACAAGCTTCATCAAGGTGCTCAACCGCGCCAAGCCGGAACAGGAGGGCGAGGCGGACAGGAAGACGGCCAGGTGCGTTCCTGTCTCCGCCTTCTCTCGTGTGGGAGGGAGGATGCTGACGCGGTTTGAGGGGCGCGCGCCCGCAGTGGAAGGACGTTCGTCCGCGCGTAGGAGGTTACTGGGGCCGTGGAATGGACTCTACTCTGTGCATTCAGCATGGGCGCGGACGGGTGCGGGCGGGAGATGGCGCCCGCGGCGAGGAGGAGACGACGACGGGCTCCTCTCGCTTCTGCCGCCGTCCGTCCGCTGCTTCCGCATCCTCCGCTACTCGGCTGATTGCTACACCGTCTGCGACTCCGCTTCTCGCCGCCCCCATCGCTTGCCAGGCCATGGCGCGCGCGAGGAGAGCCGCCTTTCGCTTCCTCCCGCTCTCGCGCGCTTAGCTTTCGCCTCCCCGCTCCCCTGCTCGCACCGAACGACGCAGAAGCACTGAACAACACACAACACTCGCCCACCCGAAACCCAACTCGTACACCCGTCCCCGACCGCGCGCTACACCTCGACCCCCTCGTCCCTCTCGCCCTCCTTCCCCCCCGTCCCCTCATGCACGGGCACCTCGTAGCTGTCATACAACACCTCCGTCCGGATGACGTATTTGGCCCGCCCGCCCCCACCGGGCTCCCCTCGTGGAGCAAGAGAGCCGCGCGAGTCGCCATGCGGGAAGACGAGCGCGCACCCCGCGGAGGGCTTGACGGGGAAGGCGTTGAGCGTCGAGGGCGTCGACGAGGGGAGGAAGAAGGTCGTGCAGCCGTTCGTGAACGTGTCGTTAAGGTAAATCTGCGGCGAGTCGGTGCGCGCGGGCGGGGACGGGGAGGGGAAGGTGCGAGGGCGAGGGCGAGCGGCGCGCGCGGGGCAGCGGCAGCGGAGGTATCAGAGTGTTGATGAAGCGTTGTCGATGGCGGGAGGCGGCGGAAGAGTGAGAGCATGGAGCACGAGGCGGAGGAAGCGAGGATGGTCAGCACCGTCTCCACGCACTTCAGAACGGCCCGTACGCACGAGGAACGTCAGCCGCGACCACTGCGGCTTGTCCTTCGGCGACGCGTCGTACAGGTACTCGCCCTGCGGGCGTGGAAGCGAGAAAAACGGTCAGCGACCACCCGGTCCGGATCAACATCGCCTCGCGGAGCGTCCTGGAGGACCGGAAACGCACCGTTTTCGCGTCTACGCCACTCGCGGGCCAAGCGCCGTCAATGTGGGGCCGGTAGCAGGCGCCAGGAACGTAGCGGTAGACTGGAAAGGCGATGAAAAATCGTCCGGAGCGATTTTGGTGCAGAGTGAGAACGAGAGCACGGGCGGGCACGCCAGGCACGGCGGAACGTGGTCAGAGTCCATGTGTGTTGTTGGAAAGCAACGAGAGGGGGCGGGACGGCGGAGGGAAGGCAGCAAGGGACGGGCGAGGCAGGAAGCAAGGTCAGCTCCCGCTCGTCCCGGGCACCCAGGAGAGAACAGCACGCACCACGGAAGCGCGCGTTGATGCCTCGGACACGCTTGCCGTCGATGAGCTGCGGGCACAGGTGCAGGAACCTGGCGCAGAACGACTCGAGGAAGGGCTTGTCCGCAAGCCAGTACAGGTTCTGCACGTGCACGCTCCTTCGTCAGCTTCGCGCACGCAGAGCAAGGAGGAGAGACGCACGTGCGCGAGGACGCTCTGGTCCCCGTCGATGGGCTGGTCCGGGCGGAACTCGACGGCCTCGGCGTGCGCGAGGATGCTCCGGCACTCGTCCTGGCTCAGCACGTCCGTGAGGAGGAACGCGCCCGGCACGTGCGGCACCTCGCACCGCTTCACGGGCGTCGCCGGCGCGGGCGAGAGCGGGATCGCGCCCGGAGCGGAGGCGAAGAGCAGCGCCGGGTGCAGGTTCGGCGGGAGGCGCTCGGCGGCGGGGACGGTGTGCAGGAGAGAGAACTGCGCGGCGAGGGCGGCGCGCTCGGAAGGGGCTGTTCGTGCAATGAGGTCAGCTCATTCACCACTGGGGCGGTAGAGAGGACGCACGAGGGAAGCGGCCGGCGCGGATCTCGGCGTAGATGTCGTCCTTGCTCGGCTCGCGGTGGACCCACTCGCGCTGGCGGACGACGACCTGCCCCTTCGCGCCCTTGAGCAGGCCCTCCTCGCTGCCGGGCTCGGGCTCGCCGTTGGTGCAGCGGAGGACGGCGTCGAGGACGCGGAGGGCCATCTCGTCGCCGAACGAGCCGTCCGAGCGGCTCGCGGCGTCGCAGTCGCGGACCCAGCGCTGGAGCGCGCCGAGTTTGGGGTGCTGCTGGCGGATGCGGAGCTCGGAGAGGAGGACGAGCGCGTCGAGGTGGCGGTGCTGGGTGAGCGCGGCCGAGATGCGCGACGACAGCGAGTTGCCTGTGGGCGCGGGACGGTCAGCTGTCTTTCACGGGTCCCAGTGAGGGAGTGCGCACCTGTTCCCGCGAGCTCTGCGGCTGTGCGCTGGAAGTCGAAGACGGCGCGGCGAAGAGGGCGGAGGTGGGACGTGTCGTGCTTGCTCTGGAGGAGTTCAGGGTGGCGGGTGAGCGTATCGAGGGTCTGCACGGTCGCTGCAAGCTGCGCGGGCCCGACCAAGCCGCCGAGAAGTCGCTCTGAGGCTCGTCGGCGTCGTCGCCGTCGAGGAGCGGGAGCTGCGCCGCCTGCTGCGCCTGCTGTTCGATGCGCCTGCGCTTGGCTGCCTTGCCCGTCTTGCCCATCTCGTCTTTGGTCTGCTCGAGCGGGGAGCGGAGGGTGGCGGAGGCGAGCCCGTGCTCCCGGTCCTTCCCTCCCGTGACTTTTGGCTCGTGCGCTCTCCTCGCTCTGGGTGGGTGCTGCTGGCTTGCGGGTGATGCTCTGCTTCTCACAGTAATGCCTGCGAAGTCACGCTCTGTCCCATCGCGTGCTCGCTGTTCTCTCGCTTCACCAGGATTAGGGTTAGGGTTAGGGTTAGAGTTAGGGTTAGGGTTAGGAGTTGAGGTTAGGTT